>JAEQBH010009847.1:0-77985 GCA_016808115.1 Tetrastigma voinierianum
ATCAAAAGCTATCAAATGAAAGCGCAAACAGAAGGGCGATGTCGCGACGTGGCGAATTGGTCGCGACACGGGACACGATACGATTGAAGGAGGAGTTTCATAAAGTGATGTCGCGACAAGATGGCGAATATCGTGACATCGAGAGCAATCGTCGAAAACTACTTGATCCATAAAGCAAGGTCGACCTCAATCGATGTCGCGACATCAAAAACCCTGATTTAAGAAAGCCACGAGAGAAGTAAATTGATGTCGCGACACGGACACACTTCGATTGAAAGGTAAGCTTCATAAAGTAAGGTCACGGCTGACGGTGATAATATTCTGAAGGCGGAAGTCGCGACGCAGGAAAGCGACGAGAGGTGAAGGATCTAAGGTTGATGGCTGCGACGCGAGGCCGTCGCGTGTGAGCGACTAGATCAAGATGCGAGCCATAAGGGGATGTCGCGACAACATGGCGACCAGTTGAAACCTACGGTTCCGCGCAAGGATGTCTGGCGACGCGGTAGAAGTCGCGACGCCAGAAGGCATCGATTTAAGAGCGCAAGGCCTTAAGGCGCGTAGTGATGACAAGATATCGACGTCGCGACATCGAGGAGAACAATTGAAACACGCTAAGACATGAGAAGATGTCGCGTGAAAGCGAGGTCGTGACATCAGAATGATTAAATCAAGGCTATATAGTGTGCGCTGAAGTCGCGACGTGGGATCGAGGTCGCGACCTCGATGATGATGTCGACAAGGAAGTGAAGTCGCGACGAGGAACGATGGCAGACTGGATGCTCCTACGAGTCCACAGCGGGCTACACATTGGGATTAGGGCCCCGATTTAGGAACCACATAAATACACGGTATCCGGCTCGATCAAAGTAGCTTGGCGACGCGAGACGAGAGATGCGGATAGGTGAAAGCTCATTTTCTTTCTTTATTTTTCGTTCTTTTCTTTTCTTTTTCTTAATTTTTCATTTAAGTCGTTTTGAAGCTGATTATGCTCGTATTTTTATTTTTCGTTGTATTTTTCTGAATGCGGATGTTATCGTTTGAGCTGAAGTACGAATGCGGAATTCATTTATTTACTAATTACTACGAAATGTTTGAAGTTGAATAATTGGAATCGATTGTTTAGTTGATTTGGAGTCATTCTTATGATCGGAGGAATCTTTGTATCGTGTAATTCGGTAATTACAGAATGCTTCATTAAGTGAACATGATAGTGAATTTATCTTTCTGTACAGAATGTTTCACGGCTTGTTAATTTCGAGTTAATGAATTTATACGGTTTTAGGTTTATTGTCTTGGGATGCGAATATCAGTTTCTTATACCGTTAAGATTTGCGTCATTGCTGATTTCAGGAGGTCCTCTGAGAGACGGGGAAGACATTCCACGAGGTAATGTACATTTCTTTGAGGTATACCAACTGTTATTAGGGATCTTTTGAGCTTGTAAGTTCACTTAGATAAATCCTCTTCTCACTTGAAATCAGAAACGAGTTAGATGAGATATCTATTTAAACAAGCAAAAAGTTCACCTCGTTCGGATAGTGAGACTAACCGAGTGTGCATTTGTGTCCCAATCAAGGAAGGTTGATCTATTTCTAATTTCGAGGAGGAGCAATCGGAGTTGTATATCCTTGCTTGAGATGGCAGGAGCTAGTTTGGAGTCCATTAAAATGGGTATGAAGTATTGCAAAAGAAAAATACCCAGATTAAGGAAGTCCCTTTTTAAAAAAGTAGTTATTTAATTCCCTGTATTCGAAAGATCGGGTCATAGCAGAATGAATAATGAAATGTGAAGTGTGGAGAGATCAATTTGCACTACAGCGCCCAGACTGATTTTGGCGGAGTTAATCGAAATTTTATCGAGGAGTAACTGTGGGGTCGATAATTCACTATCAGCATTTCTATTGATGTGTCCTACGAGGATAACTATTCGATATTCAGTTCTTTTATTAAATTCTTTATTCTTTATTCTTTATTTTCGGTATGTTGGATAGTTAGGTTAATTTCTCTTGTTCGTTTAATTTTCGGCACCTTCATGCTGGATCTCATTATCATTTTGTGGTCCAAATAATATTGAAATTGGTAGTCGAGGTGGTTGATTTAAGATTCTTGAGATCTGTGGGATCGATATGCGGACTTAGAATCCATTTTACTACTTGTTGACGTACACTTACTTGATGCAAATCAAAACAAAGCCCGAAAATGACTTATTTTTAAAGTTTGTTCTGCATATTATAATTTCCACATGAGTTTATGGCAGATTCTTTGAGGGTTAATTAATAGTCCTTTGGTGATAGTGTCATAAATTTGTACATGTGTTTATTTGTCAACATGTGGCGGGATAAAACTCCTTTGTCCTTTCTACTTCAAAGCGGAGTTTGAGCGGTATGGCGAGAATCTGAAAAGACTTCATTATTTACGATCATCGCACACTCTTTTAATGAAGAACATCTGATGGACTGGTCTTGCTTGGGAGCAAGATGAAGAGCAGAGTGTAAACAGCCTTCATGTACCTTTGTATCCTTAATTTAAGCACAACATTCTTTTTTCAACGTCTTGAATTCGAGAAACCATTTTTATTAGAAGCTGAAATTTGTTGTTGCACGATTAAAGGAAGCAACTCATAGCGACTATGATGCGGTTTGGACCTTAGTGGCTGAAACCTCCTATATGGGTGTTGTGCTCCATAAATTGACCTCTCGTTACTAGCTCAGTTTTTTGGGTTTCATAATTTGTGTTATGACTATATGACGATGTTTTGAATTAATGATATACTAATACCACGGTTCGGACTATATGTTTCATGTAGTCCAAATGTGCTTAAGACACAGTCACCTTCCAGTGTCCTGAGTGCGGTGATTTAGGCTCACCGTTCCGAAGTGCGCTCCCGATCTGCGCCGAGGTTCAATGCTGGCTCCCGGTTTTCCTTTTTCTAAAAAAATATCTTTTATACACGATTGTTTATCGCCTGGCCGGTCTTGAACTGGAACCTCCCAAGCTTCGACCCGATCCTTTCTAAAGCTCAGTCGAGCCTCGAGGAAAAGCTAATCTTTATCTCAGGTTTCTATTTGCATCCATGATTTGAACACTTAGTTTTGCGGTATTTTCTAAACCCGATTATCGTAAGAAAGGTTCATATCGTAGGTAAAATAAGCTTATTATTACTTCTAGTGGTTTTGATTCACGGTTTTACATGTTTATAAGTTTGCTAACCTTTGTAATTAATAATGTCAAATTTTATTTTGACATGTCTTCATTGCTTATTGGGAACTTGTACATTCTTGTAAACACCGTGGCTTTGATTTCATATCATGTTTTTTTAAATAGTTGATTTCAAATTATGTGTACTTGTCAGTGTTTTTGTACAAGTGGTTGTAATAAAACAGTTATTGCTGTGTCTTTGACTCAATTTCATCAAATTCATCTCAGATATTCCCGAACATTATCTTCATTGTTTTTCTTTTTTGAATCCTGTGAGCCGGTGTCCGTGAAGCAGTGATCGAACGGTGACCACTAAGCGATTACCTTTGTCCACGGCGGGTTGTGTGCCACGGTCTGCACACCTAGAACCGGTCGGCGCACACTACGTGCCACGGTTCCCGAGTCGTGCGTAGCGTTGTTAAATATATTTGCTCTTCCGATACGCCTGTCTTGACCCGGCCAGTCGTGACACCCGGTCCGGCCGGCGAACTGGCGGTCGCGACTTCGTTAGTCGCGACATGCCGAGCGATCAGTCGCGACTTATTCGCTGTCCCGAGACAAACCGGTCGCGACCCCCGAGTGGGGTCATGACCGTTTCAACGGTGGTCGCGACCTCAAAGCGAGTCGCGACCTCGATGGCGATCCTGCGACGCCAAAAGCGGTCGCCGGCCGAGCCGGTCGCGACGCCAACCGGTCGCGACCTCGAGCCCCACGACGAGGCGAGGTGCGGGCCTCCCAAATCAGTCTAACCTACAACGACCCTTTTTCCTAGTCGCAGCGTGGGGTGCACACCAGCCGTGACCACGGGGTGCCCGCCCGGGTGGCATTTGTGGGAGTCCCGCCTTCGCTCCTTGCCCTTGGTGGGTCAGCTCACGGGGAATATCATGCCTCCACCAGGCATTTTCTTTTCGCCTCGTAGAGGCTGAGGCTTGGGCCAGGGGCAGGTCAATGGGGAACTCTACTATAGCGAGCTTCTGCTTCCGGAGTTGGTATCATCCCGATAACTATCGCCGGTCACTGATGCATGCTAGAAAGAGGCATGATATTCTGTGAGGGTGGTTCCCAGAGGCTTTTCCCGATGGTGCGCCTTTATTGTGAGACCCCGCGCCGTGACCACCTCATGGGTACCGCCCAGGTGGAAAGGCTGGCTTTCATCAGGATATCACCATTCAGTGAGTTCCTTTCGCCTCCCAGGTCGAACCGGGACCTAAGTGCTTTTCAGTCGATGGGAACGTCTACGGTACCCAGCTATTTGCGTTGAAGGACCACGACCGGATTAACCTCATAAGCTTGGGGACACTCGGCACTACAATGGATATAGAAACTTTTCTAAAACGGTCAAATAAAATCCGTAGGCGAACCCCTTTACAATTCTTAACATATCTTTAGAAAATAATGCGAGCGTGATAAATTTTTTTTTTTTTTTTCTTTTTTTTTTCAAACACTTGGATTTTTGAGAAATTGGCCGAGGAAGTTTCCCTCTTGTTTTCGGACTTTCCCAAATTTTTACAAAACACGATAAAAGCATTTTAAAAACACTTCTAATCTTTCCATCCTCGACTTCTCGACTTCCGTTTTAGGACTCTCCTCGTTCTATAACCCAATCAAACCTGATATATATACATATATATGTTTATTCATTTCAATCATGAAACATTTGAAACTTCTTCAAATCCATGCATTTTTTTCAAAGATTGGGCTTGGCTGGGGACTTAAGCGACAGCCCGTGCCTCGATCAACGAGGATCAGCCCGTCGTTCATACTATTTTATACATATACATATATCCATAACAAAATATTCAACATATACGGTATGAAAGTATATACAATGAAATCAGTGTCGTCTCCTTGATGGCTCGACTCAGCACACTTGCGAGGACGCTACACTGTGCACCTATCTCGAGATCTGAAATGTTTTTTGAAACATAGGAAAGAATAACTAAAAGGAGCCCGTTGAGTGTACATTTTCATTAAGATAGCATTTTTCGGTATATCAAAGTAATACATACTTATACATTTATAAATCCATTTATGTAAACATTTATGCCTCAAGACTTTCTTTCATTTCCTTAACTCTTTCTTTACGATGGAACGGGAATAAACACAGAAACGGAGTTTAGGGTGCGACGGTGAGGGCAGTCACATTCGGTCTCTTTTCTGGCTGCGGAGAAACTCACGCTTTGCATAGGGTTCAGTCATAGCACTTTATAACGATGTAAGGGATATTACTCTAGACACCTATTTCCCTCCCTCAGTTTTAGTAACCTATAACTTTGCCCTCTAGAAATCCTTGCGCTTAAAGTATAGTAGATATCAGTCATACTTGATCATAGGGGTTTAGGGTAACCATAGTAAAAACATTTCTTCAAAATACATTTATAAATCCATTAAATCATTTGCTGTCATTAAAACACATATGCATTCTTTACACATTTTAAACTTTCATAATACCTTAACATATGCATACATATTTCATACATATAAATATATATTGATGCAAGATAAAACATTTCCTTAACATATGCATACATATTTCTTATACATATAAATATACATATTGATGCAAGATAAAACATTTCCACCATATATAGCATTTACATAAACATTTCCGACTTTCAGTTTAACATTAAATCATTCACTTTTAAAACTCGATTTTCAAAATATCATTTTCACTTTGCAGTTCACTTCGATCAGCTTGCTTCCGTTGAGTTCCCGTTCCGTCCGATAGTCCTTTTCACCTTTTCCAAAGAAAATCCCACAATTACATAAACCATAAATTTCCATTTAATCCACCATAAACACTCATTCCTATATTCTTATTCCTCTAGGAATCTATTTTATAGGAATTGGAATCAATCCAATCGGATCACATCCAAACTAAAGTTATGGCATTTTCATGCCAACTAGTCATTCTGGAATTTTCTATTGACAGTTTGTATTACTCACATTTTTCGAGTCTTAGCTTATATTTTGACACTATGTCCTTACTCTACTCATTTAAAAACTAAGGTGCTAAGGGTTCTATTCAATTGGAATCACTTGGTCGAACACTTAGAAACTCACTTTAATCGAAATAGCAAGACTAATCTATGTTAGCTTGAACCAGAAATTTGGCTTGCACATGGTCCTACTTTGAGTGAATATTTAGGCCACTTATGATCAGAATTTGGCGATACCTTCTTCTTAAGTTTTGTTTCTCCTTCAAGTCTATTTTACGTAGCCACTTAAATCACTCAAATCGGATCAAAATTGAGCAAGTTATGGCCAAAATACCAAACCTGGTCAAAACAGAAAACAGGACATTTCCTGTACCAGTTACTACCCCAAAAATTGACCAAAATGTGTTTATCTTCCATTTTTTCTTTCACTACAAACACTTAAATCTGATGCATTATACCCATTTCAACATAACACACACGATTCACTATCAAACCCTAACCTTACTCACTTGATTTTGTCAAAACCTAACCTAATCCATTTCTTTCTCAATTTCTATCAAATTCATCATGATTCAACAATGCCCCAATTGAGGTTTTATCCACAAAACCTCAACAATTCAAGGGTTTGTGTGATCTCTCAGCAAAACCCTAGGTTTTGGAAGTACAAACCAATCTCCATGAAAAACCCTAGCAATCACACCAATAACCCTAGACATCCAAAAGACACTTGATTCCATACAAAAAAAAAAACATACCTTTGTTCTTCTCCTTCTTCTCCTTCCTCTTCTTCCTCTTTTCTTCTCTCTTCTTCTCCCTTTTCTCCTCCATACGGGTGCCTTAACTTTTGATAGACCAAATGAATTATTTTGGTTGTCTCCCCATTTAAATATTCTAACTTTCCTTAAATTGTAATTTGGTCCTCCATTTCTTTTATATTGCCCGATCAACTTATTTTATTGCATTTGAGCCCATGAACCTCATTGGTCCATTCTAATGAGTCCTGAGCCTAACTTAGCCCTTAAGAAATGTTTTGATTGGCTCTCATAAGAAAATATCTCCATTTATCGGATTTTTATTATTTTGTCTTATCGCTTTTTATGCGATTAAACGTCAAAAATATTCTGTAGTCGTCACAAGCTTCAAATTGACCATGAAATATTCTAGTGCAAATCCGCAGTGGATTCCGAGGCTTGAAATCACGAAATCGGATTTAAAATCATTAAAATCGGAATCGGGACAATAGCGTATTATTACGAGATTACGATTCGGATCACACGGAAACTATCCAAAGCGGACTCCGTTTCACTTTATTTCGGTTCGTTAGTCTTTATGATATATTGGACATTTTCGTATTTTTATTTGATTTCGAAAATTTCAGCGCGAGCCCGAATTTTGGTCAGGAAATCACTGTTCACTTAAATCTCCTATTCTCTTCTAAATATCATTTCAAAGTCATAGGAATGAGAATTTCTTTACAATTCGCTTTGCAAATACCATAGATTCTAGGATATAATAAGAAAACTCATTCCTTAGGGCATTCGGTTACAATTTTCGAAAATTACTTCATGTCGAATGGCGTCGGAGCATTCTAAATTCTAATCTACCCTCGTTTCTATCATTGGACACACTCTAATCGGTTCAAAAACTACTATTATAACATTCAATCGGGTTGGGGTTTTCTGGCCAACCCGGCGAGTCTTGCAAGCCCGGCCCGGTCGCGATGCACAATTCGGAGGTTGCGACCCAGGTTGCTCCACTGGGCTTCCAGCCCGTCGTGACCTCGAATCTGAGTCGCGACCGAGTCGCCTTAGGCTCAAATCCTTGTCGCTGACCTCCACCGAGACTAAACCAAGTTGCAACCTCAAAGCTAAGTCGCGACCTCAAGCATCCCGGCTGAAGTATCCGCGACCTTGAAATTCGTATCCTGACGAAGGACTATTTAGTCCCGACCTCGGCCCGGTCGCGCGCGTCTTTGCTTGAGTAAATGGAGTGTCTTGTTGGCATCGTACATCTTCTTGCTGCGATGCATAAATTTGCCCGCCTTGCGCACCAGGCGCCTTGCTGGTCACGACCCCAAATCACAGGTCGCGACCGGTGCTAAATTAGCGGTAATAATTAACCACACTTGTATATATATATATATATATTTTTTTTAATTTTCAAAATCCTCCGAGTAGCCTTCCTGCCACCTCCCCAGGTGTAGTAGCCCTAAACAATTGCAATTTTACAACTCAAAATTTTAAGAGTTTAATTTTAGCCATTTTCTTGTGCAAAAAGCTGGAATAATCTTCGAATTCATAGCTGCGCTCTGTTCATGTTCAAAAAGTGGAGCGATTGTCCAAGATTATTATTATTATTATTATTATTTTCATTTAAAGATTTCATTCACGCGTAATTCCTCGAACCAGGTTTTATTTTCTCGACCTAGTGTTCGACATTTTTCCCTATATGCTATTTACCAAACTATAATTTCACACAATTCAACACACATCACAATTAATTCATCAAAAATGCCTGATGGATGCATGATCTAATTCGATGTAATTCGTATACCTATGCTTTCTGATACCAAATTGTGGCTAATCCGGTGTCTAGTTGACCCGCAGATCAACTTTGCGTAAATGCGTGCGTCTCACATCATGAGACACGTACGAGTAAATGGCCATAGGGCCCATTATCCATACTCATCAAAATATATTTTATACCTAAAAGAATTTAATTACCAAATTGTTTTGATTACAATTTAATGGCGGGTCTCTTGCGAGAATTTTACAAAAATCTGAGATAAGGCCATACTAGGCCATTTCTTCGCCTCTCAGGCCTGGATGCGTCCATCCCCGGTGTGTCTTCGATTACTGAAATAGTTTTCCTTCGACGGGTGAGCAATGCTTAGTGAGTGAAGTTTTCCTATTTGGGTTACTCCACCTAAGTGCTCCATGTAATGGCACCCAGACATTCAAGTAAAACATACGACACATGCTAATATATCAATCGTGCATATATTAACAAAATTCACTTACTAATACATGTTATTTATTCATAACAATAACATAAATTAGCTCACATAGAGCTAATATACAATCAGCAATTCATCTTTATTCTGCGAAATCCTTGTCAGCATGGTATTCGCTCGTAGCGATAATGCGACATCACCACGAGCCACCTGAAGCGGTCAGGTGGGCTGTCCCAGCTCCTCTAGGGATTTCTTCACTTGGTCCAAATCTTTGGAGCAAACCACGGCCATCGGGCTTTATGGAAATCCTCATCCCATTAAAATGACCTTAGCGAAGAATAAAATAAGTAGGAGAAGATCCACACCTCCAGAAGTTGTCGAAACTCCGCCTGACGGTGTCCGCAGCGTAGCTCTTCTTGATGTAGACCAACTGTCCTCTTTCTCGACGAAGCCAAACGGTCCGGCAGCGGGAAATCTAGAGAAGTTAGACACTCTCTCTCTAAAAACCTTCTCTTTTCTTTCCTTCCTTTTCCTTCTCCCAAATCGTTTAGGGAGAGCTTGAGTCGAAGGACTTGTCTCTCATCTTAACATGTCAGTATCATTGGTTGCCGATTTATTATCGAAACTTATCATACACTTTAGAGTTTTCCTCCAATGGCATCATGCAATGTGTCCACCATGGCTGCCCAGGCTCATGTTTGAAGAACTCTGCACATGACCGCGTGGCCTCTTGAGCCACTCAAAATGTTGCCCAGGTGTCCGCACTACCTCCGTTGCCTCGAGAAAAGCGTAAAATTGATGCTCATAGATTTGGCCATTGGCGTGGTTGCTAGATTCGCAAGGCCGATTCTAACGATTGAAGTCGGATTTCGTCATCGAGATCTAGAAAAATTCCCTTATTCAACGAAATTACACTTTGTCGTTAAAGTGATCACGGACTTTTCGGGGGTTTCCACAATTACCATGCACCACGCTGACTTGACGCGATGCGGGTGCATATGAATCACGTGATGCCGTCCGTTTCCTTCATGTTACATGTATATATGAGTGCTACATGAAACATTTACATACCATGGATAATTATAATTTACATCCACATGCAATCCATGTTAATACATCAAATAGCATATCTTGCTTGTGATCTTTTCGCGGCGTATTATTCATGTAAGCAATAACACCTGTGAGTCCGCAATCTTGGATATTCCAGCGAGGGTACCTCACGGTCCCTTCACAAGCATGAGCAGTTTGGTTCAAACATCCACACATCATGAAACACAACACAAAACTTGGAAACTTTTAGTTTCCGGTTCAAACCCAACTCTGCAGTCTTGGGTGTGTGAAAGCCGTCGTAGAAATCCTCTACCATTTAGTCCCAAGTTTTGGAGCTAAATATGTAGCCTCTCATGAACTCCCATAGTGACCATACATTATAAGGCCTTTAGGTTTAAAATAAACCGAGTAGGAAAATTCTCTACCTTATGGGTTCTCGAAACTCAAGTTTTAGATAATCCGCACATAGATCGCGTGTACCAACTTTAGTCTTAATTTGTCGAACCTGACCATCGAAGCGTGAATCCTCGATTTCTCTTTTCTCCTTTCTCCTTTTCTTTCCATGAACTGTTTTTGTTTGTTCCTCCTTAACCATTTTTCTCTTTTCTTTTCTTTTACTCCCTCTTGGTTGCATTGACCCGAATTGGTCGAGGAGGCTCCTCCCACCTTTCCTCGCACACTTATGTGGTGCATTTCCTCCTTGTTTCCTTATTTCTTTGGCTCCTTTATTGCATCATGCCATGTGGCTAATTGTGAGCCACACATTCAAGTGCACCACATGGATCTTGCCATGTGTCACTGTGGGGTGCCATGTGGCATCCCCAAACCATGCCATGTGTCATCAGTGGCTTTCTGTACCAGCGTGAATTCCATTGTCTCGGAATCCAGTGGTCGAGCGTGGTAGCTGCGTTCGCGAGGCGATTTCAACGGAGAATTAGTTTCGTCATCGATATCTAGAAAAATTCGATTAAACGCCGAAGTACTATTTTACCCTTTCTCAGAGAAAAATTTGAATTTTCAGGGGTTTCCGACTTTCCTCGACATTGTTTTCTTCTCGGTGAATGGGTTTATGTTAATCTCATACTTATCTACGACGGTGCTCTTAAGGCTGTGGTATGTAGCACCATATGCTCAATAGTCATTTCATTGTTATCTTGCATGTCTTGTCTTGTTAATGAACTTTTGTCAATCATGACTTTTCGTTTCATCTTGATTTCTTTAGTTTATCTACTCTACTTTCTCATGTAAAATTGCCCACAATTCAAGCTTTTAGATGTCTCTCCACTTTCTGTATTATGTGTGTTGCATTTCTTTGTGCATCTTTCTCTTGGATCATCGTGCATCCTTCAGTTTCTTGGAGAAGGTTGGCCATTTATTTAATTAAAATTTATGCTATTACTTTGCCTATAAATTTAGCTAAAATATTTTAATTTGTTCATTAGACCACATCCAAAGGGCGAGTTTTTATGACACATGCAACAAAGGCTATCTACAAGTTGCTTTTGTGAAATTATCATGAAAGTGAAAATATTAAATTGAAAATTATGCTATATGATGAACATAGAACTTGTTCTTAGCTCCATGGATAAAATTGGTGAGTTGATTTTTGTTTGTAGATGTATGTTTCATTCTCCACTGGAACTAGTAATAGTTTCCTCTAATTTCCTTTCATTAATCGGCCAATTTTGAAGCTAATCTAAGCATATGTTTCCACGATTGGTTGTAAGGGACTTAGATTTCAGGTTTTTAATCTTTTATTTTACGGTTCTAAATTTTTGATTTAATGTTATCTTTAAAGTTTCAATGAGTACTTTATTCCATGGAAAATTGGATTTGGAGCAATGAAACGGTATCCTTTGTGTCGAGTTGTTTGATTCCTAATCCTTCTCTTGTACTTCCTTTTGAAGGCACAAAAATGGTCAATGTATCACAGATTAGCTTAGATCCATTTATTTAAATTTTCAGTTTGCTCTAATGCTTTATCTTGGGTTTCTTATTTGAAATTAATCTTTTGCGAAACATCTCTTTACCTCATTCTTAAGCTTATATCTTTCTAGCATAGACATTCTTACGAATCATAGTTTTAGATTGCAAATATTCTTGTTTTAGATCTTCATGCGTGAATGAGATAGGAGAACCAGTGTGGCTTATCTGGATTTGTGACCCTTGTTACGAATTATTTCCCCCAGGGCGTCGGTCGGTTGAGATGTATTTCAACTCGGAAAATGGAAAAAACCATTGGGAGGGTGTTTGAAAAGACCCCTGAAGTCGGTGGGTATCGGCGAGTTTGCCCAGTGAAGCGTTCACTTATCGGATAATGGCATGATGATCTCCATGTCTTCTCGCGAAATTATCCCTGACAAATATCTCCCCGGAGGATTTATTGCTTACCTTTGGTGCCTTTGGTGTATTGAAGCATAGGGAGTGGAAGCAAATATTTGAGAGTGTGGAGTCATTGCGGATGAAGAATCGAGAATTCGAGCTTTTGGTGTCCATGAGCGGTTGGCCAGTGAAGTATGAGTCGAGCATATTTCGTACGCGGAGATGTCGAGATCTATTAAGCGACATGGTTTAGCTCTGTTGGCTGCAGTTTTTAAACATCGACCGTGAGATCCCCAAGGTAGCGGTTGGGTCAGGCGCTACAAAAGGCGAAGAAAGAAAACAATTACAAAAGCGAGAGAAAAAGGTTATCATTGCATAGCATTTCTCTGTTTGGAAGAGAATGGGAGCGGTGATAAGTGTAGATGGAAATCGTAAGCATCTTGATATGAAGTGGGAATGTTGAGAAGCTAGCGAAAGCCTTAAAGGAAAGGGTGAGTAGCGTCAAGCGGATCAAAATCTTTGTGAAGCTGATCCCTCTATCAGTGTCTTAGCTCCTTACTCCAGGTTTTCTCTATATTTCGACTTCTTCTACGATTAATTACGAATTTTGAGGTTGAAGTTCTATATCAATCAATATTTCTTAGTCAATGTAATTAGCTTGCTTAGTTTAGGAAAATATTCAACATCGATTTCTTTCTTGTACCTTATGTGGTAACACTCGAGAGATTTTCCTCTTACGATTTTTAACGTTTGGTGAGCTTCCTGAAATGCATTATATTGTTGAAACGAGTTATCTCCACGGAAATTATGATTATCAATGCATAACTTTGAATGTTTTATTAGTAAACATGTGAACAATATTCTTTGTTTTTCTGGGTTGTATTTTATTGTTTGATCTTGTCGCTGATCAGCGATCAGTGTATTCTTCTTTTAAGATGAGATTTGAGCCTCTTATTAATTTTCTGCAGCCTAATTTTGAGCTGTGGAGCTTTTGTAGGCATGTCAGAGCCTTGGGCTACGGATAGAAATGTGACCACCCATAGATAACAAAACCACCTTGCTTGTTGCTCGATTCTATCATGGTTTATGTGTTTGTTTCTTTTCTATATGGCAAATTTGGCATCTGTACTTCTATTCAAAATTGTAATAAAAAAATAATTGTTAGTTTCTTTTCTATGAAGTATTAATTTCTAAAGTGATATATTATGCAAAGGTTGGTTAATTTAAGAAAGGACAAGCTATATTAATTGTCATATATTATTTGTGATGGTTGTTGCGCTCTATTCGAGATAATTATGTATTTGAGTATTGATCGTTTCATAACTTTCATTTGCCTCGACATTCCATTTTTATGTTCAGGGATTTAGGCGAGATGATTTAAATTATGTGTGGGAGATATTGTTATCTTTTTATTGGATCAATTATGATGGATGAGTTGATTCATCATAAAATTAATGTCTTAATTTAAATATTTATGTCATAATACTTGAGAATTTAGGGGCCCTTGAGGCTTGTCTCGAGTTAGTAATGGGAAAGAGGTGAACGAGTGTCGGTACTTGTAAGAATAGAGTGATCGAGATGTCGACTCGAGTCCTTGTAAGAATAGAATAGTACAACGTTGTAATATAACATATGGAAAAAATAGAAGGGAGGAAAAAGGAAAGAATGTATAAAATAATGTATTTTAGATTATTTTTGATTTATTTTTAATTGTCTTCTCTTGTTTCCTTAATTGTTTTAAGAATGATTATATAGATATGAGAAATAATTAAAACTAAAATATGTCTACCAAAAAATTTTATTTTAACATATTTTAAAGATAAGGAGATAAGGTGCACAAATGCTCGACTTTTGATTTTGCATATTAATAGCTTTTTGGTTCCAAAATACTCCGTGTTTACTTTTGTGGCTTCAACTAATACCGTTAGTTAATTACATTGATGTTCCAAACTATAGCACCATAACCTATAGTTGATGCCGGTCGTGGCTGAATCACTTGATCTGCTACCCATGCATAAACTTTCATTGAAAGGCTGATCGTTCTTCTTGAAAAAAAAAAAAAAAAAAGAAAAAGGAAAAGAAAAGACCCTTACTTGGTGTATTTGGGTAGCTTAACAATCCTTTCAATTGCTTCCGGATAAAACTTTAGTCTAGAGTGCTTAAGTTGGTGGCCAATGCTCATAGTATAGGCTATGTCTGTAGAGTTTGGAAATAAGCCTTCTTACATGTCTTTGATGCCCACCTAGTCTATTGGATCTCCACTTAATCTAAAGCTCCTTGTTTGTGGTCGAGGATACGTAAGTGTAACACATCAAGTTTACTCTTGTTATCTTAGTTTATTTCATGAGATTAAATACATGCTTTCTTTGCAAATAGTCATGCAATGCATGCTTTCTTTGCAAACAGTCATACAATGCTTGGTTCTTGCTTCTTCCATGCTAAGAAAATATCTCGGGGTCCCCACACCTTTTATATAAAATTCTTCTATCAAATTAATCTTTAAACTTGGAATTTCCTTAAAATTGTAAACTACAACAATTGCCATCGTCACCACATAGACAATGGGAATGTTCATTTTCATGAATGGTGTGCATTTGAAATATAGTGTCACGGTCTCCTTGGTTTTTTGAAAAGCCATATTTCTTTAATGACTTAGTAAATGGCTTAAACCAAGCCCTAGGGACCATAAATGATTTTCTTTAGTTTGCACACACCCTCTTCTTGTTAGGTTTCCTAGTCGAAAATCCATATACACTTCCTCCTTCTTCCCATGAAAAAGGAATTTTAATATTGAATAGGAATAGGTTTCTAACAAAATTAGTGGTAGAGATAAAGGATTATAATTGAATTCATCTTAGTCATTGGAGCAAATTGATAACCATTCTTGAAAATTTGAGTTTTCCTTAACTACTAATCACATCTTGCATCTCTAAATAGAGCTATTGGTTTTATGGGATTACGAAACCCATTTGCATCCCACGGGTTTCTTTCCACTTGGCAAGTCGTCACTTCCACCTTTCACTCTTATGGAGTGCCCTCATTCACAAACACAATGTTTCCATAATTTAGGATTTTCCTAGGTTTCTTGTACATTCGGGGCTAGTTTATTATTGTGTGTTACATGACAAAGCGAATGTGTAAAGGCCAATACGACGGTAGGAGTAGGCTAGAGAGATATTTAGTGCGGGCTCTAACCTTTGTTCCTATTGGCAATGGGAGCATCAAGTCGAATTTTATTAAAGAATTTGATTGAGATGAAGGATTGAAAATAGCCACACTTTCTTTGGAGATGGGAATTGACAATTGGAAAAGGTAGGATGATTAGGGAAAGAGAAATATAGTAATTATATTCAAGAAAGGAAAGAAAAGATATGGATAAACTTTAATTGGAATTAATATTAGTTGGAACTAAATTAGAGTTAGTATGAGTTGGCATTAAAGTAGGATCACTATTTGGAGTCAAATTAGGATTAGCCGATTAGATTATAACATAATTAGAATTAGAATCATAAAAAGATCATTGGAATCCTAATAAACTTCAAATTTCTTAGAGAAACTTATAAATAAAGTTAATCAATATAAATCAAAAGCAATTGATATTAATAGTACTAGTTTTTTTTTTTAATTGTGCATATGTTACACTCAATGATGAGACTTGTAGAAGCGACGAGAGGTTAGCATAAGCCTAAAATTGTAAAATATTTCTATGTCCGACAGCGAGGGATTGAAACTTGTAAACTAAGGATGCCTTGAAAGCAAGCTTTAACCATTACACTAAAGCTAATGCTTGTATTTTCAAATCATATAGCTATTAAATCTCACTCAATTTTTTTTTATAAAAATCGGGTTTACAACCTCTTATTACGCATCCTGAGTGTCTTTTCATGTTTAAAACAGCATTTAAGAGAGGGAAATGGGAAGAAATAATTTACTTGATTAAAGGGGAAGAAGAATAATCTAAACCTTCTCAAATTGAAGTCACGTCCTAGCTCATCCTATGTAGAAGGCCTTGGTAGACTAAGGTTTCGTATCTTTTTGTTTGTTTCTTTTTTCTCTTTTTTTCTTTTAATTTAATTTTTACATTATAAACTTTATTCCTTGTTCCTCTCTTTACACATCATACAAATAGAATTTTGACTCACCTATTTGAGTATAAGCAACCATCCTTTGGTTGTCCTTCATCATAAGTTTATCACATTCTCCATAACTTCTTCTTGAGTATACAGGGAGTTTATAGAATTCAACAACTTCATTCATTTGTTACCAACATCATTCTATGAGTTATAGAGGCTCAATTTTAGGGTCATTGATGAGATTATTTATAGTAGAGTAAATTGGACTAGGTTAGGATACAAATGATGTCAGAATCTTTAACTTTTGAGGTCTCCCCTCGAAAGAGTTGTCGGAAACAAAAAAATGGAAGGTTCTGAATTTGCTCTCTGGTGATATATTTTTTTCGGATTGGAGGGTCAATACTCAAACCTTTATGAGTTGGAGAATAATCAAAGAACATACACATAAGAGCTCTTGATACAATTTGGACCTCCTCTTTACTTTGTACATGAACATAAGCAACATCTTTCAAATATTTTTAGTAGAAGATCCAAAGGAATCATAGCCTTCGACATCGATTGGACTTTTATATCTAGAATCTTTTAAAATTTCTTTCGATCAAATGTGTGGTTGTTATAATACGATGGTTCAAATGGACTTTTGGATGTTTTTGTGACGATGAGAGCTCTTCCTGTTTTCTAAAGATGTTAATTCTTTCTTTTGGCCACCCACGTTTTGGTAAGTGCATTGTGCACAAGAAAAATATCATGTTGCCATTTTCAGAATATAAGTCAGTAAAATTGAATTGGAATACTCTTTTCAGAAATTTATCAACTCACGAAAACTTGTATTTTTGTTTGAAAATGAGTTCGCGATCATTTTTTATGAAAATTTTTGGATGGGAGGGTAACCGATTTTTGTCTAGCAGTAAATCCATGTGGTGCGTGTGCGATCATGGATAAAACTCACAAATCATTTAAAAAACCAAGATAAGATAGAGATGTGGGGAGGCCACTGAACATCACCTTATGAATGATGTTTAGAAGTCATTTATCGTATTGTAGTTTTGGAGCAGTGAAAAAACCTACATACGGCTTTATAGTTGTAATTCATATTCGAAGTTTAATGTAAAAGTTCGAGAAGCATTTATGAGTTTTTAAGTAGAAAAGATTGTAATTAGATCAAGACTACCTCGGTTAAACGGAATCCTCTAGTTGATTATTGATGAGTTTCAAATAATTATTCAATTTGATCGATGAGCGCGAATACGGATCTGAGGCATTGCATTTTATGCCATCGCTTATTTCAAACTGATGACTAAGCCTAATAGTAGACTTTTGGATGCTTTATTTCATAGGCTTCCCTTTACGTTTTTTTTTTTTTTTTTTATAGGAAACGGAGATTGCAATGTAATGTGTTCTTTTGATATATCTTTTGTTGCTCTGGAAGCTTACATTCGTCATGTATCCCCTACAAATGTTATACCTTTCTTTTCATGTCTTAGTTTTCTTCACGATGAAAAGGTGTTGAGCAAATTAAAGGAAATTATATTCCAATACATTGTTTGTGATTGTGTTCCACAGTAATATGTCTGAGTCTCGTGCCCGAGTGGTCAGAAGCGACCATGAATTGATTTACCTTTAAGTTGGATCTGCTTGCATATAGCTGTGTGAACTTCTAACAAAGATGGAGAAACGACCAAAATGGCGCGATTTCAGGCTTAAAAAGGTCACACATTGGCATGAAGATGCTTTGATAAAGCTAGAACGCATTTCATGGATAATCACTCCCTCCAGTCCTATACTTGGTGATCATGCTTTAAAATTACTATTGAAGATGATCAGGAAGGGAATTGACATGTGTGGAATGCAAAATACCGGGTTATTTTGAAGATCAATTGCCTCATATTACCTATTTGGAGATGGAAAAAACAAAAGGACTACAGTTACGATGGTTTCTACTCTCTTGTACTAGGTATTTCGGTCCGATTGATTCGGGATATGTGAGGGGATTCCAAGCTTGTTTAGGATCTTGAGAGGCACGAGGTTAGGACACTACGCTTATGTGCAATCCTTGGTAAATTAGTGAAGTTCAGCATGCCCAATTAATTTTCAATCGGGTTTATATTAGTTGACTTTATACTAGTAAAATGGATTTTCTATCACCCCCTTTGCTTACGAGGAATCTTGTTTGTGAAAAATTTGAAAATAGATAAGAGTATACATCTTTGCTTATGTGAAGCTATAAGATCGGCGCAACCTTCGTTTACATAGAGGGAACCGGTATTTTTTTGGATACGCATGTCTTGGCCATCATGCAAAAAATGCGAGGCTAGCGAAGTGCGGTCTTGTCATCATCACCTTTAATTCCCCTACATGCCGTCGCGGTTGCTACACAGATTGAGACATTGGTACCCTGCCAAATTTCAAACTCGGAAGTAAAAACATGAAGGTGATTTTATTATCTTGATATTTATTTCAAAAATGTTATCTATTTTACCGTTTGAAGTCCTAAAGAATAATTGATATCACGTCTGCTAATATAACTCATGTTAACTGATATGCGTGTGGGCTTGATTTTTTGGGTCAAATTGGCATCTTATGAGATATTAGAGCTTTGGTTGAAGTAGGAAATCTCAATTTTGTCTCCACTCCAAGTTTCTTGTTTGTTCATTCCCCTAATCATATATCTAGTCTGTTGATCTATCTCTATCTCTTCACGTGAGTATGGGTTTGCATTTTGAGATGGGTTATAGCATGCATCATGGGGTCATTTATTTGTAATTCATGGTCGACATCTTGTCTCTCCACGTGTGGGTATGATCCTATATTTTAGGAAGTTATTAGCTTGGTGTGCACAATGGACAACCTAACATGATAAGCTTTTGGATGAAATTTCTTCTCACATTGTTTGAGTAGAGATACATGAAAATCTTATCTACATGATAATACTGAATGCATGAACACAGTTTTAAAAGGCGCACCTTGCAAACTTTAATTTCCTTTTTGAACACTTTTACTCTTGAAATCTCTAATTATATATATTAATATTCATATAATTTCTTTACCTTTTATATTGAATGTTTCTTTTAAATGTTAGGAATGTTAATTTTTTTTTTTTAATTCAATTAGATTTGAATCATATTTTATAAAAATGCATCGAGGTCACATTTCACTTCCTCTTGGCGCCTTGTTAAATGCTTAAGCGCGCCCTCGCAGGAGGCTTTGTGCACAGGTGTGCCTCGCACCTTTAAACTATGTGCATGAAGATTTATTTGAAATTTGGTTTTTCTTTTTCAAAAATTCGAGGATTTTTGGGTGGCTATTTTCTATTTTACCATCAAAATTTTGACATTTTTGCACATGTAAATAATATTTCCTTCCTCTCTTTTTCTTCCTTGCTTCTTCTCTATTTTCGTGATTATAATAATTAGGTGTATTCTTACACTCTCTCTGAAGTCAATAGATGCTTGATAAAATTTCCTTCAAATCTTTTGTTTCTAATTCATGCTTTTAAATAGGTCATTCTCTTCATATTTCTAATTCTACATTATTTGTGTGACGAGGTGTAGATAATTTAATTCTATGGTGACCTTAAAAATTTGTAGCAAAATCGGTGCATATGAACATTTTACGTATTACGTATGGTGATAAGATGTGGCCTGGGTGTTCAGTAGTCTTCTTAGTGCGAGAATTCTTTTTGGCAGGTTAAACAAACATCCTTTTTCTCATGTATTGTAGTTATCTTCTACCTCCAACATTCGAGAGGATGTGGGTTGGATATTTCTAACTTGGCATGACTACACTTTGTTTTTCATTTGCCATTTTGGTGGATCTGTCACCTATGCATTATTAGGCGATTACACTTGGTCAGTAAGTTAGAAAGTTATGTCTAAGGGTAAAGGTCGATCCAGAAGCCTCAACTCCCAACAGAACAAGGAAAAACATCCTTTTATTTTATTTTATTTTTATACAAACTTCTACATAATCTTAAAACTTGTTTACCCTCTGGAGTAAAATCTTCATCAAGAGGGATTGAGTGAACTTTGAATATGAATGTTGAAAAGTTTTATGAATAAAGTTGAGATCTCTGAACATTTAATTCATAAAAATATGCAATACGGGAATCTAAAATCAGAAGATAAAAGGTAAAGTTTCATGGCTTAGGGAATGCATAGACAGTTTTTCCAAGAGGTTGCAAAGTGGTGAGGTTTAGATAAAATTGTTGGTGGAATGGAAGATTTGCAGTAGGAAAATGTTAAGAAAAGAATGTAGCATCAGATAAGATGGAAGTTAAGAAAATTATTCACTATCTTGAAGAAGGCCTGCAAAAATAAATTGAAGTAAAATTTGTGGCTGTGATGATTTATATAGTAAGATAGGTACAAAAGTGTTGTGACCATTATGAGTCCCAAATCTCTAAATTCTTGCTTGATTTTGTGGGTTTATAACCACTTGGGCTCCCTTCCCACTTGACAGTAGCTTTTAAGGGTGAGCTACACTCAAGTGGTTGCCTTAACGAGTGAGTATTAGAGTGGTTCATTCCTTGCAGGGATGACCCCCCGTCTCGAAATTGTGGGAGAGCTACCGTGGGGTCAGCGAGAGTTACTATAGTGTTGTGGGAGGCTGTGCGTGGGGTCTGCGAAGTCACCAACTGCCGTGGACGTCGGTTTTGAAAGAGGGATGGATTGTTATGACCCATTATGAGTCCCACATCGTTAAGTTACGGCTTGGCCTTATGGGTTTATAACCACTTGGGTTCCCTCCCCTTGATAAATAGCTTTTAAGAGTGAGTTCTATTCAAGTGGTTGTAATAGAAGATGCGTAGGAAGATGAGTGCTGAGACCATTCAGTGCATTAGAAGTGCATATCATAGAATTTTTAGTTTAGGCTTGGGAGTTATTAGTGACATAAGGAGATAGGAAGTCCAAAATCTGTGAAAGATGAGAATATGGAAGGTTGTAGAACATGGGATTTTTCTTTGTAGCGGTGTATAGGACTAATTTGTTTAACAAGACCCTAATCATGAAGACAAAAGGATGAAAAGCACTTTCGTAAACATAATATGCAGAAAGAAGGTCGAATATAAAGCTCCACAAATTATCATGATGTTAAGCTTTACAAGTTATGTTATGGAACTTTGAGTGAGTGATTTTAAGCAAACTTTAAGGCAGGTAATGTGGTATCAAAGTTTGTACTTGGAGTGTTTCCCTAAGGAAATATACCATGAAGCTATTTTCTTTGGATAAATTAAAGAGAAATTTGAACGATAAGAAAGATTTCCATGTAGTGCTTATTGACAGTGAGGATGCATGCAAGGGATTTCTAAAGAATTAATGTGCGAGTTGAAGAAGAGAGAGTTGGAGCAATATGTGATCAAAGTCACGGATAATGAGTCTGTAAATTATGACAAATGTTGGAGGACCAGAATGAATGAAATTAGACTTCTTGATCTGCTTACTTTTTTGTATTACAGTCCATCACGTAAGTTCTTAAAGGTATATTCAAGGGAGATCTCACGGGGCTTGTAGTGTGCTGATTATATTGTTTTAATTGATGTTAATAAAGGAGTTAACTCCTAAGTTATAACTATACGGATAGATACTTAGATGTTTTACGAGGCTTCAAGTAAGAATGAGACTTCGTGAAATTTTTATACCATTTAGAAAATACGTAAAAAGTGATGGTTTTTGCATTTATCCGCAGTTAATTAATTATCCATAATGAGTGAAGATCAAAGGAGGATTTCTCCCATCTTGTTAGTACATATTAAATGAACCAGAGAAGCAAATTTGAAATATTTGTATCACGCAAGGCCTTGCATACTACATGGAAAATTTGATGGAGATATTTATAACGAGTTATGCCTTATGGTACATAATGTTGGCGGTAAGAAGCAGCGTGTTTGAAAAATAAGTTTATACGAACAAGATAGAACAAGTGAATACAAGAAAAGATGGGCCTTAAATGAGTTTATCATCAAGATAATATAGGTGATCTAAAGTTGGTTTCGACCATAAGCTAATTAGGTCGTGAAAAAAGCAGTCGAGCGATGGAGTTTCATTCATATTCATGGTGTCACAACAACAAGGTGAGTCAAGGACCTTGGTAAAATTTGGCAACAAGCAACATGAGTGAGAATGATCAAGCGCTATCTATGGTTGAATTATAGGTGAAGGACTCTAATCCTCAGGTTTTGAACATCAAGCGAAATATTCAAATATTGTTTCAGTTTTTTTATGATTGTTATGATGAGGATGAATCTTTAACATATCACAGGGATGAATCTTTAGCATTCATTAAGGTAGGGAATTTCTATTAGTTTAAATCATGGTTGAATTAAGGATTAATAGTTTGAGTCAAATGGAAACTAGTAGTTGGAATCAAATTAAGATTTAGTAGTTAGAAACCAAATTAAATTGGGAGTCATAATAGGTCATTAGAGTCTTTAATATACTTAGTTTTCTTAGAGATGTGAGCTATAAATAAGGCCATGTAAAATTTTAATTGGTTAATAATATTTTGTTTTTCTTTGAAATATTGCAATTCTCAATGGCGAGACTCAAATGATTTTCTTACTTATTTTCCTCATTTGGTAAAGACTCCACTGAGAAGCGTTTGGCGGGGTATATGGCTTTTGTACTTCTCTTCACATGTTTTTCTCTATATTTTTCTTTATTACTATCTCTAGCTCACCTACTCAAATTTTTAAGCGAGAAACACTTATTTTAATCATAAAGCTATCAAATTTGAGCATTTGGCCAAAGGGACAAACAATGAGTATGATGTACCAAATTATTGGGCGGGCTATTAATAGCGAGGCCTTCAGCGTCATCGCCCCACGGATTATTTGAACTTTCTTGTCTCGGAAAGAGTGAAAGTTCATACATAAGTCCTCTTCAAACATGCAATTCTTCGAACCGTGCATTGGTATGGCATTTCCCTCTCGATGTTAATAGTTAACTATTACATGTATTCTCCATCCAGCATTTCATCATGGGTTGAATATCTAATTAGGGCCTGATTTGAATTGTATATCATTGTGGTTAGTATAATGCTCCATATTTCATACTTAATCATAAATTAAAGGAAAAAAAGGATTAGGAAATGAACAATGGTTCAACCTATAATTCTTGTTACTAGTAATATGTTGTTCTATGTAATATTATTTTCCTCTACATATTTGTTTGGGCTAGGTTTGGTTTTTAAGGAAAAGCAAAAGAAAAAAAAAAAATTAAAAGGTCAATAAATTATTTTTGTAAGCTACTTCAAGCTCACTTTAATTAATTTTAATTCTTATGCATAATGATTAAATAGTTTGAGAAATAATTCGATTAATTTTCATCATATTTGATTTTCTCTAGTATTTTTCATGATAAGCCAAAACATGAGAAAATTATTCTTTTAATTGCGAGTGTAGTGCTCATTCGATATCACGTCTCCTATCTTGAATTTACACACGAGCTAGCCTTTCATAGGCCACCCTTTATTTTTCCCCATCTTGGTTGCTTAGTCGTATTTTCATAAGCTTTTGAGTATCTTGATGCAAAGGAATTTGGTTTTGATCGATGATGCATTTATCATGTAGACATATCGGCACGAGAATCATTTGTTCCATTATAGTTCGCGAATCAGGGTTATATATGTTCTACCATTATTATTCACCTTAGTCTGTTTTTCTTTTTCTTCTTCATTAGGGTTAGCTTAGAAGCCTTGCAAATTTATGATTATGTCGTACGAAGGGATGATAGTTGATAGAGTGAATATGTCGATGGGATCCTTGATATTACTTGGAGATCTTGGATGGTTGAGGATCTGAGATTGCCATGGGCGCTTATCGACCAACATGCATGTCGAGGGAAAGACTCATCATGACAGGTTGCTTTCATATCATTTTTTTTTTGGTTTCATATTGTTTCAAAAACATTTGCATTCATATCTCATTATTCATCTTACGTAATTTGGATACGGTATATGGCTATAGAATGTGTAGAAAGTTCAAGTGATATATTGATATAGAATGTATAGGATTTTGAATATCATCCTCACATGAATTTCTGGATATATATACGATATATTGATAAATATTTTTTATATAAATATAATAATTAAAAAGAATTATTTAAAATTTAAATATATATTAATTTACTTATCAAAATTATTTTGAAAATATAGGTAATGATAATATTAATTAGTTTTAAATTTTTATTTTAAATTTTACTATATTTATATTTATTTATTAAAATATATATTTCTATGAAAGTTTAATATTTGCTCGTACAATTTTAATAATACATTTTATGTTTTTTTAAATCATAATATATTTAATGTTAAAATTATAATTTATTCAACAACATGAAATAGAATATGAATTTTTAAACATTTATATTTTCATATTTAGTTATTACTCTTATAAAATATTCATAAATACTTTTTTGCATTTACGTAATAATCCATATGCTCGGCAGGACAGGCATTCCTTCTCAGTGTCGACAAAGGGTTCAAACCCGACGGCGTTTAACCCCAATAATAACAAATATACGGTTTCACAATACTATCTATTTTATGATTAAATATGTAAATAAATTCTTTAAAAAAAAAAAGTAAAATAATTTTATTTAATGCCATAATTTAAATTATATCATAATTTCTAAGTGGATTTTCCCCCATTCAGAATCATTATTTTTCATTAAATTTTTGTAATATTTTGTTTTGGATATATGCAGCAGAAGAACACAAAGGAGATGACAGGGCATTTGATGCAGAGTATCAATCAGGTGAACAAAGATGGAAAAGTAACCACATTGCCGGGTCACGATACTTTCGGAGCGTAAGTGGTAAAGTTCTTGGATCATCAACTAATCTTTACGATGCTCTAACCACATAACAATCTCATCAAACCTTCAAAATTGAGTAACAGTTTGTCGTGTTAATACCACTGCAACAAACAGTTAGAATCTGAAAGTCGAAGCAGAGAAGACACCTGCGTTTCGGATGTAATTCTTTGTTGTATGTATGTATGTATGTTTGTTTGTTTGTTTTGTATCGGAAAATAAGTTCCAAAGTAGAAAACATTTATTGATGATGATGCAATGTTAATATCAAGTTTCATGATATTAAATATACACCTCTTTGGGCAAATAGGAAAGCTTGAGAAACTTCTCACTTTCATTTTCTTTAATGTTTGAGAAAGTATTGCATGATGTTGATAAGTTGTCAATTTGATGCCTTTAAAAAAGTTAAATTAAGTGAAGAATAATATTTTTGGTATTACTACACTTATATACTAAATTAGCAACCTTAATAAACACATAATAATAATTTTTTAAATTCATGAAACCTTAAAAATTTACATTTTATTTATTCAAATATGTAATTTTTATTTTCTCAGGTCACTTTCCTTTTGGAATCATCGTATATTAAAAATATTAAGATTTTAACAGGTCCTCATACCTAACTCACATGGTAAGCAGATTCAATATTTAAATAGAGTAAGGCATGAGGAGAGGTGTCCAAACTTAATTCGGTGTGGACAGTTTTACATTGTAATTAATGTGTTTAGTTATAAAAAAAATTAACACCATTTTTTTTTAGGAGTATACTTTTATACGCTATTTTACTACCACATATTCATTGTTTTATGATATTTTTATTCTTATAAGGCGTAGAAAAAAATAAGTAAAAAGAGAGGAAAAATGAAAGGAAAAAATACCATTCAAAATTGTTAAAAATTATTCTTTATTTAATAGCTGAAAAATGTGTTAGTGATAATTATATTTAAATATACAAGAATTTAAGGCAGTTGACCGCATAGCGCATTTATAATTTTATTTTATTTTATTTTAAAATTAAAAATAATTTTTCGTGTCTTAAAGTGGGTTTTTAGCTCACTTTCTTCCTCTGCGGATCTGAAGTCACTCAATCCTTTGTACCTTTGTAAGCTCTCTAACCCTCTCAGGCTTTACGTATTTTCTTTCTTTGTTCCGAAGTTTTTGTTTTTTCTTTCCCCTCTCTTTAGTTCCCGACACACTCGTGTGAAATGGAGTTGAAAATCTCGTGTAATTGCATCCATACTACGATCTTTTATAGTTCGTTGCTCTCGCTCTCTTCCCTTCTCCCTTTGTATGTAAATGTTGTTGTGTTTGAATTAGTGAGAAAAGTGAGGAGAAGAGAGGAAATGAAAGAAGTGAATCTTTAACGTTTTTTTATGTTGTTTTCAAGGGGATGAGAGGCTGGGAGCTTGAAGATTTAAATTTTAGTTGAATTTTCTGGTAAAACAAGCTGTGCTTTCTACGGTTGGATTTTGAATTTTGAGCTTCAATTCGGAGCTAGGTCATTTCGAGTGAGAAGAAGATTTTCTCAGATGTAAATATCAACAATACGAGAGTCATTTGCGGAAAGTGAGAATTTATTTTTCAGAGCTTAGATAATCTCCAAAATAAGGTTGCCATGACAAAATGTCGATGGAATGTATTT
The DNA here is from genome assembly GCA_016808115.1 of Tetrastigma voinierianum. Taxonomy (NCBI): domain Eukaryota; kingdom Viridiplantae; phylum Streptophyta; class Magnoliopsida; order Vitales; family Vitaceae; genus Tetrastigma; species Tetrastigma voinierianum. Next base: position 26,991 of record JAEQBH010009847.1, read on the forward strand.
GTTTTAGAGGTATTATTTTATGATGAAGTTATTTTTTAAATCTTTTTCTTAGGTGTTAGTGAAGGGGTCGGAGCTTTGTTCGGTTGAAGAATGGCCCCGACGGGGCCACCACAATCTTTGAAAGTCAGATACCTCGTTATGAGAAGAGACCAATGATTATTATCAGGTCTAAAGGCCCGGAAATAAAGTGGGCCGTTCACATTGTCCTACATGTCCTATAGGAAAACCATATTGGTATACCATAATGCATTGTCGCTTATTTGGTTGCTAGTTTTTTACTTCCATTTTTTCAACATTTGGTTTTTAATTTGTTTGTTTTTGTTTTTGTTCATGTTACTGTGGTGATAGTTTGGCCCCGTGAATTCATCCGGCATACTCGGGCATAGTTGCTTTGCCATACTTTGATGAGATTGATCCTTCAACCATTGATGTTCTTTTGGTGACACAGTATGTTCTTTTTCCTTGTTGAATATTGTAATGTTATTTGTTTTTATAACTTAGTAATCTGCTGAATTGAGAAATGAAGTTAGAGAATATCATTATTGTTTTTGATATTGTAATCATGGGTATGGTCATTTTTACGCAATTTTTTTACGAAGCAATGGATAGATCAACCTTCCTCAATGGTCTTCTTGAGAAAAATGATCAAACAATAACTGTTGCTTCATAAAGCATATAAAGATTCATCTGTATCTTCTCTTATCAGTATCTTGTACTATTAGGAGCACTGCAGATATATCTTATGGGATTGAGACTACATATAACACCCCAAATTTTATGCCATCTTCTGAATAGCTCTTGCTTCTCAATGGTTTCTTCATTAAATTTTCCAATTTTTCTTTTTTCTCAAGGAATAAACTCTTGGAAATTCCTTTCTTCATATGAAATAGCTTCCTATACTTGAAATCTATCCTTTGATTTCGGTAAAAGCCTTAGGAATCTTTGTGCTTTGGTAGATTTTCTTGAGCGACTTTTCTCCATTTGAATCAGTGCATGTGATGCATGCTCTTAAAATGGTCGAAAGCACATCACTAGTTAGTTATCTATCATTATAAGCATTGTAATGAGAGTATTCTCGTAATTTGGATTGGAGTGATCGCTGCATAGAAAGGCCATTCCTGGGGTTCCTAGGGGATGCAGGTTAATGGACCTACCCCCTTTGCATCTCTGTATAAAGTGTCCATACACACACTTGAACATGTACTTTCGTACTTTCGATCCCGAGAGGCTACAATAATCAAATCTATCAGCTGAAATCCCTTTGGAGAAGCCCCCTTTGCATCTACGTATAAAGTGTCCATACACGCGCACCGAACATGTACTTTCGTACTTAGGCGCTGAAGCTACAATAATCAAATCTATCGACTAAAATTCTGTGGAGAAGGCCCCCGATCGCTCGCCCGTCTTTGATTATGTTGAAGTTCCTATTGCTTTCCACCGGCATTGTTTTCTTCTCGGTGAATGGGTTTATGTTAATCTCGCATACTTATCTACGGCGGTGCTCATAGATGTGGTATGGCAACATATGCTCTTAATGATCATTTCATTGATTATCTTGCATGTCTTGTCTTGTCCAATGAACTTTTGTCAATCTTGAAACATTTAGAACTTTCATCTTCCAGTTTTCCTTTTGGTTATCTACTCTGCTCTCATGTAAAATTGTCCATATTCTTTTAAATGTGCTCTCCACTTTGCTATATGTGTGTTGCATTTCTGTGACTTCACTTGGATCATCTTTGCATCCCTTCCATATTTCTCTTCCCTTTGGAAGGTTGGCCATTTATTTAATTAAAATTTATGCTATTACTTTGCCTATAAATTTAGCTAAAATATTTGAATTTGTTCATTAGACCACATTCGGGCGAGTTACCATGACACATGCGAATAAGAAATTTATCTACAAGTTGCTTTAATGCGATTATGTGAAAGTGAGAGCAAAGTTTCAGTTGAAGATATGCTATATCTTCGAACAAGACATTCTTCGCTCCATGGATAAAATTGAGGTGAGTTGATTTTTGTTTGTAGATGTATGTTTCATTCTTCCCTTTTTGGAGACTAGTAATAGTTTCCTACAATTTCCACAATTGTCAGAACTAATTTTGAAGCTAATCTAAATGCATCTGTTTCCTTGATTGGTTGTAAGGGACTTAGATTTGGGTCTTTTAATCTTTTTATTTTCTGGTTCTAAATTTTTGGTCAATGTTATCTTTAAAGTTTCAATGAGTACATTATTCCATGAAAATTGGTTGGAGCAATGGCTTGATAATATCACTATATCAGTACATTTTGATTTCCTAATCACTCTCTTGTACTTCCTTTTTTTGAAGGCTGAAATGGTCCATGTATCACACGAATTAGCTTAGATCCAGTTTATTTTAAATTTGCGGTTGCTCTAATGTTCTATCTTGGGTCTCTTTATTTGAAATTAATCTTGCTTGAAACATCTACTACCTCAATTCTTAAGCTTAAATCTTTCTACCATAGACATTCTTATGCGAATCATAGATTCTACCCAGGAATCTGATATTCTTGTTTTAGATCTTCATACGTAATACTTTGTTCTTCACCTTCTATGAGATTAATTGGGTTTTGTCTTCTAGCGTAAGAAGGTTTGGCAAAATAATACTAATTAGTCTATTAAGATTAAAATTGACTATACTTCTAATATTGGTTTTTTGTTGTGCTCCACCACAGCGTTATATTATTGTCCTGAATTTAGTTTCAAACTTGTTATATAACCAATCTAAGAAAATATAAAACTTGTTCTGAAAAAAAAGGAAGCAATATGGTTTATTATTACTTCTCATATGCCAAAATATTGGTTGCATATAATCGATGCGATGCGATTTGTTTCGACATTTACAGTGATTGACTTTAGATGTGTTGCTTAATTTTATTATCTCATTTAATGTTCCTGTAACTATAATTAAATCCATCTTCTGCAGGTTATTGATTTCCATCAGACATTAGAAGTAAATGGAATATGATTTTGGTGTTACTGTGAAAAAGCTTCACTACTCATCAGATCAAGATGGTGGAGATATGGCTGATTTGAAGGCTTTCAAAAGCGAGATTCATGCTCACAACACGAGATAAGGCATGTATTATTGTCAAGCTTTATGGCTTCAGTTCATTTGCTGAGAACTCATTTTTGATTTATGAGTTTATGGAAAAGGGGAGCTTGAGAAACATTCTAAGCAACGATAAAGAAGCAGCAGAAAAACTTGATTGGATTGTGAGGCTAAACATTGTGAAAGGGGTGGCTAAAGCTTTATCTTATATGCACCATGATTGCTCACCTCCGATTAATTCATCGAGACATAACCGACAACAATGTTGCATTAGATTCGAATATGAGCCATGTCTCGACCGACGCGGCTAGGCTTATAAAGCTAGGGCTCATCTAGTGAACTTCATTTGCGGGAACTTTTTTTGGTTATCTTGCTCGGTACCATTTTCTTAATTAGTGCGTTAGTTATACTGTGCCATTTCTTAGCGAAGCGGTATGATGTAATCTTCTTAATTTGCGAGAACTTGCTTACAAGATGAAGGTGGATAATAAACGGATGTTTATAGCAGGGTTATGGCAATGGAGGTAATTATGGGAAGGCATCCGGTGAACTCATCTCATCCTTTGTTATCATCATCATCCTCCTCATCCTCAGCCTCATTACCCGGTTACTACGACCATTGGTATTGAATGATGTATGGACAGCGCCCCTCACCTCTATGGATGAAGTGGGTGAGCTAGAAGTAAGTGGTTGCGTGAAGTGCATTGCATGCTTGTATGTCGTCCCGATCTCGGCTGACTGTGCGTGATTATTGAGCATTCTCAATGCAAGGGCCACCGCTGTGAAAACGTTTTCCATGATTACATTGGGTGAGCTTTGCTTGGTCGCCGTGAAACTAGCTGACGGTCCTTACTTCTCCATGTGTATTTTTTTTTTATCACCCAGAATCATTGATTTTATTAAGACGAAAATCTCTTTTTCTCTGTCTCTCACTTTATAATTGATCCATAAATTGGTTGTGAAGCCTATGACTATGTCTCTATACGAGGAAGCGATCATCTTGATACGCTCTTGTTTTTTGAGAGATTGGATAGGCGCCAGTTCTTTGGAAATGAGTGGGCGTTCTGTGTCTACATGTCACATGAGTGAAACCATCTTGGTATACCATAATGCATTGTGCTTTTATTTTGGTTGCTAGTTTTTTACTTCCATGCAACTTATTGGGTTTAATTTGTTTGTTTCTATTTTGGTCATGTTATGGTGATAGTTTGGTATGGAATTCATCCGGCATACTCGGTATGGGCACCTTTGCCATACTTTTGATAAGATTGATCCTTCAACCATTGATGTCCTTTTGGTGACACATTATGTTCTTTTCCTTGTTGAATATTGTAATGTTATTTGTTTATATAACTTAGTGTCTTTGAATTGAGAAATGAAGTTTAGAGAATATCATTATTGTTTTGATATTGTAATCCCCAGGTATGGTCATTTTCTCTGATTTTTTTTTTTTTTTAAACAATGGAATGAATTGTTCTTGAATGGTCTCTTGAGAAAAATGACCAAAAACAACTATTGCTAAAACATATAAAGATTTGCGAGGAAAGCAGCTGCGAACTTCATCGTATCTTCTCATATCAATATCTTATTACTGTTAGAGCCTTTGCTGAATATATCTTGAAGGAATGAGACTACATACCACCCAATTTTATGCCATCTTCGAATAGCTCTTGCTTCTCAATGGTTTCTTCATTAAATTTTCCAATATTTCTTTTTCTCTCCAGGAATAAACTCTTGGAAATTCCTCTCATATGAAATAGCTTCACATGCTTGAAATCTATCAACATTTTTTTTTTTCTAGTATGGCCTTGAGATCTTTGTACTTTAGCGAGGTAGATTTTCTTGAGCCCGACTTTTCTCCATTTTGAATTTCAAAGTTGCATGGTGATGAATGCCCTTGAAGCAGTCGAAAGCACATCACTGATTAGTTATCTACCATCGTAAGCATTGTTATGAGAGTATTCTACGTAGCTAGATTGGAAGGATCACTCTATAGAAAGACCACCATTCACTATTAGAAGTTCCTTTTCGGCGCTCTAGAGGATCTCGGGTTAATGTACTTTCGTACTTGAGAGCAGAGAGGCTACACAATAATCAATTTATCAACTAAATTCCTTTGGAGCTTGAATATTCACCTTCTTTGATTATGTTGAAGTTCCCATTGCTTTCCTCAGCATTGTTTTCTTCTCCGTGAATGGGGTTATGTTAATCCTTACTTATCTTCGGGCTTGATCTTTTGCTCTCCTCTGAAAAGTGTCTTATAAGGACATTATTTTAGTTGGGGCCAAAATAATTTCAGCCAAAACATATCTTCAGTTTCATATTTATTTGGTCATGACAGACTCCATATATAGTGCGAATAAATTGTAGTTGCGTAAGCGCGTCGTGAGGCGTAGAAGACATTGAAAGCTAAGTAGAGGGCCACGACCAAGGGTGAGTGATAGCAATAGTAAGGGACTACGCCTAATGGATTGTTCAAATATCTAGAAAGACATGATAATTTCGGTTTCAGTTTGATGCTCTGCCTATATCTCTTCTATTTTCCTTTAGTTTTTGCTACTAATTTGTATGAATTTCGATATTCTCTAGATTACTGTGTTTTATTGAGTTTTTGTTTGAGATTTATGTTCCAAGTAATGAAAATATTAGATTTTTTCTTTGCACACGAGTGAATTCTTGTATGAGGGTGTATAGTAGCGATATGTGATCCTTAGTATCTTGAGGTCATTTTCTTCGGATCCTAAACCCGGCTTTTTGATTGATTTAGTGAATTAAATCTATTAGTAATCCAAAACCATACGGGAAAATGGTTAATTAAATGCATAAACCGGTAGTCCTTGAAGTGTTTGATAGAATGTTTGAGAGAGACAGAGAACATAGAGCGGAGCAGGTACGAACTTGTAATTGTTCCGGTCAGGAATGACCATTGCATATGTTTATTATTTATGAATATTTGGCAATCATTTAGTAGCATTTAGTGGCCATCATTTTCCAAGGAATACATAAGATAAAAAGGCATGTGAAAGAAGGTAAAATACCTTGTGGGGTTTGCATGGAAGTTCCCTGATCTCCTGCATTCCCATGAATGGATTGCTTCTTATTGAGAAGGTCGTGTGATCAAGGTCTATAGAGTGAAGCCATTTGCTTCTGCTTTATTTGATTTCGGCCAACAATCAGAGCCATTGCTTCCAAGGCATACAATTGATATAAGCATTAAAGTAAGCTTTCTCAAGACATTGGAAATTAGTTTGGACCACAATATTCATGGCTAGTCATTATAAATATTGCCAACTAATATTTGCCCTTGTATGAGTGGCTGAATTTCTTCTTTTAGTATGCCTAACTACATTTGGTTTAAAAGAATATTTTGCTAGGGTCTTTATGCAGTTTAGAGAAACCTAAACATCCTAAATTTAAATTCCATTCCCTATTCTGAATTGCCTTTCTCTTCCATTGAACCGTTTCCATTAATTTCCTAGAGAGAAAGTATAGTTGTTCTTCATACGCAGTAACTAAGCACATATGGTTCTGATTCTTTGTGAAAACATGATGTGACGAAAGAAATTGATAGTACTTATTTGAATAATTAGGCAATAATCATGTTTTGGAACAAGCTTTGTTTGAATTTGAATAATTGTTATCAATGCTTAAATAAGAATTTTGGTTGGGAAATTGGTCTTATATATTGTTCTAAGGCAATTCTTTATTCCAAAAGTCTTCATCTGATAGAATTGGAACTAAAAACGTTTCATTATGGTGCAGTCGATCCACACAGAAGAACATATCAATAAAAAGACATACGAGCCCTTGAGAGCAAATTTACATTTAATTATTGGCCTTGTACAACTACATATAAAACTATCACTTTCTGATAATTAAGATAAATTAAAACAGCTTGTAAACAATTTATTAGAGACATATGCAAAAGTAGGAGTAAGTTTGGCTAGTAAAGAGCTATCCAAATTAAATCTTGCAATCCTTTTTATAAGCATAAGCTTTTTGTTTCTCTAAGGTCCCACGAGAAATGGTTATGAACGTGAAACATCCAAATAGGATGTCCCACATGAAGAGGTCTAAATGGTGGTGAAAGCATGCGTGAACTTATATATCTGAATGGTGCAGTAAATTTAGAACGATATTTGTAGAAGAAGATTCAATGGGGCTCATGTTATTTTTCCTTATTCAAAAGTATAATGTACACAAGAGACAAACACTATACGATTATTGCTTAGTTTTATTGTTTAAAATGAAATAACAAATTTAAGGGTCACCAGGTGGATAAATGGCTTGCCTTATTTGACCATTCGATTTATCGGATGAAAAGCCAAGGTTTGGTGCAGCATAATTATACCCCCGAAATGCCTTTTGGAAATGCCCACGCTGTGGGCGTGTTAGGGTGAAGTCATCAGAGGCATTGTTGTCGGCATGGATCGAAATTATTTGTCTGGTCTTTTCCACTCACATTTGGCTTGAGCTTTCGTGCAATTCGGCCTCGATTTCTTCAGTTGATTGGCCAGGAAGATATACCATTTGGTCTGACAAAGAATTGGCTCTATTCTAATCAACTGATATATATCTTGACTATTCTTTCGAATCGCAATGCTTGATTTGAGGGCTTATCATGTCGGGTTCTGCACGAAACTCTTTTGGCCTTTTTTTATTGTATTATACCTCAGATTTTCTTAGTGAAACTATCTCTCTACCATGCGGGTGCGGAATAAAGCTTATATCTTCTAAAGGCAAAGTCAGCGATGATTGCTTCAATGTATGTATTCTAGTTTAACTACATGGATGATTGACAAATCTACTATTAGATATGTCTTTACGAATTGTCTGGGCATATGGCTTTGTTGAATATTGGAGAGAAACGATAGGGAGAGAATAAAAATCGCTGAAAATAGGTTGAGGAGGAGTCTAGTTTGGGTATATTTGACATATTTCTTGCCCTTTTCTTGCTAAGATCTAAAAGAACTTAAGCATATAATAGTGAAAGGAAGAGCGGCGAATACTAAATTGGCAGCTAGAAAATCATAATTGTGAATTCAACCTAGAGCAGGTATCTTCATTTTTCAATTTTCATTCTTCTCCCCTTGATATTTTTTCAGCATAGAACAACATTTCCATGCATTGCGATATTGTGCACTCTCTTTTCTTCCCTCTGTCTGAATCATCCCGGTAGCGACTTGGGATCAAAGTGGTTTGAATTGGAGTTCACATTGAAAAAATAAAGGAATATCGCTATTACAGCTAATATTGTATTGATTCATGTTGGCGAAAGGAAAATTGAAAGAAAAACATTTATGGTTCAATTTACTTTAAATATTCACAATTAGACTTTACGGCCCATTTGGTTCTTAGTTGGCTTTTTGCGATGTAATTTTTTGTGATTGAAATATGAGATTTGGCTTGTTTTTAATCCATGGAACTTCTCCTGATCTTTTTGTTAATTTGGTTTCGTTTGGTTTTACCTATTGTTGATGAATAGCAATATATCTTTACGAAATTTTTGGGGGGGAGTAGATTATATCTCCTTATGGTCTAAGATTTCTGATACATCTAAAAGATTCCACCTTTCATATATGGTAACAAATTGCAGCAAAAAGAAACAAACCCATATATATCTACCCTTATAGTAGCAACTTGACAAAGCACCCCATCTATATATCCTTTGTAGTAGCGACCCGATAAAAAAACCCCATCTATATATCACCTTAGTAGTGACGATAAAATCCTCATCTATAACTTCCGCATAGTAGCGATGACAAATTACCCCATCTATATATCCACCCTTATAGTTGCGGCCATGAAGTGGCTTCAATCATAGTCACCCTTATAGTTCTTGACGAAATAGCCTAAATCCATAACCATCTCTAATAGTTGCGGCCAAGAAATGGTCCCTCCTAGTCATATCTTTCAGTTGTGGCGGAAAATGACTGACCATAGGCCACCTTTAGTAGTGGCCAAAACTAAACTAATAACTATAACCTATAGTTATGCCCTATAACCACACCTTATTTGCGGCCCATTTTCTTTGCATCTATATCATGGTTACACTTGATCTTACTTTTGGTTGGGGTCGATGATCCCAGCTAAGCTTCAACTTCCTTAGTGTCTTAGTTATGTATGACATATGCTCATATGATCATTTCATTCGAGTATCTTGCATGTCTTGTCTTCTTAATGAACTTTGTCAATCATGAAACTTTTAGAACTTTCATCTTCGAGTTCCTTTTTGGTTATCTAGTTTACTTTCTCATGTAAAATTGCCCGTGTTCTTTAGATGTGCTTTCTCCCACTTTCTTGCATTGTAATGTGTTTATCATTTCTTGTGCGGCTTTCACTTGAATCATCTTGCATCCCTTTATTTTACGGAAGGTTGGCCATTTATTTAATTAAAAATTTATGTGATTACTTTGCCTAGAAATTAAAAATTTAAAATATTTGAATTTGTTCATTGAGCCATTGAAAGGGCAGTTTTATGACACATGCAACAAAGGCTATCTCTGAGTTTCTTTTGAAGACTGAAATGGTCCATGTATCGAGAGATTAAGCTTAGATCACATTTGTTGAGTTCGCGATTTCTTTGTAATGTTCTATCTTGGGTCTCTTATTCGAAATTATCTTTGCGAAACATCTACTACCTCAGATTTCTTAGCTTGATCTTTCTACCCTTAAGACATACATTCTTACACGAATCATAGATTCTGCAGAGTGCAGTATTATTGTTTTAGATCTTCATACGTAGGACTTTGTTCTTCATCTTCTGTGAGTTAATTGGGTTTTGTCTTCAACGTAAGAAGGTTTGGCAAATAATACTAATATATAGCAAGAAATTAGTCTACTAAGATTAAATTGACTATACTTAACCTTAGATTTTTGTGCTCCACCACAGCATTATATTATTGTCTTGAATTTAGTTTCAAACTTGTTACATAACCAATCTAATAAAATATAAAACTTGTTCTGAAAAAAAAGGAAGCAATATGGTGTGTGTACTTCTCATATGCGAAAATATTGTGGTTGCATATAATCACGATACATTGCGAGGCTTTGTATGGATATTTGCTTGATTGACTTTAGATGTGTTGCTTAATTTTATTATCTCATTTAATGTTCCTGTAACTATAATTAAATCCATCTTCTGCATGTTATTGATTTCCATCAGACATTAGAAGTAAATGGAATATGATTTTGGTGTTACACAGCTGGGCACGTCCTTGGTGCCATTTTATGGCGATATTGTGGGTGTTCGAGTACTGGAGACTATTCGTGAAGAAGATTGTCATCTTTGTCTTTCTTTGAATCGCGGTTCTCACGATATTTGCGTGGTGGATCTGCTTACATGGTGTGCAACTCCATCAGCCTCGGAATGTGAGAGCGGCACCACGGATGTCATCCACTTTGACCATTTCTCGAGAGTGTTCTAATCCACGCATTTGCTTTAGGCGTGCCCAGTAGTATTAATTACAACCATCACAGGCTCCATTACATCCCATATATTATGCTTCCCCCTTGCAAAGGTGCATGGCTGTTTACAGACTATACATCGGCTCTGTCTCACCTTTTGAAGTGCATTGAGAATTTTAACGATGTAGGTCATCGTGGTGATGGCGGTCGCAGTGGTCTTGAGTGGATTGTCAAGACAACTATTTGAAATATGGTGCTCGACTAAAGAAAAATGCATGTTATGCACGGGAATGTATCGTGGAAGGAATGTTGGCAAAAACCATCATCCAATGAACGAGGAAATTCTTGTAATGAATGGTATTCTTGCTTCCCTCAACATGCGAGTCCACTACATATCTTTCTCTGCTTAAACAAATCTTATCACCGAGTTTCTTGTGACAACATAAAATTATTTCCCCCGAAAGAGCTGTCGGTTAGTTTGAGATGTATTTCAACTCTGAGAAGAAATTTGGTGAAGAAGAGCCTTGAAGTCGGTGAAAGCGCCGATGGTTTCTTGGCAAGCGTTCACTTATCGGATAATGGCACTGATGATCTCCATGTCTTCGTAGCTATCCATAGAAATATCTCCCGGAGGATTACTGTGCTTACTGCGGGTGCCTTTGGTGTATTGGAGCATAGGGTGAGCGGATATTGGAGAGTGTGGAGTCATTGCCGGATGAAGAATACGAGAGGTCGGCTTTTCGTGTCCATGAGCAGTTGTGATGAAGTATATGAGTCGAGAAGCATGTTTCATTGCGGAGATCGAGGATCCTATTAGCGACATGGTTTCTAACTCGGTTGTGGCTACGGTTTTAAACATCAGCTAGTGAGATCCCAAGGTAGTAGTTGAATCGAGAAGAATACAAAAGTGAAGAAGAAAACAATAAGAAAGCAGAAAAGGTTATCCATGCACTTTTTGTTTCTCTGTTTGGCCTTGAGGAAAGGGTGAGAGTAGCATTCCAGCGGATCCAAAATGCTGTGAAGCCAATCCACTCTGTATATTGTAGCTCCCTTCCCTCAGTTTTCTTTTGTATTTAGGCTTCTTCACGATTAATTCTGAATTTTGTGGTTAAGTTCTATATCAATCAATATTTCTTAGTTAGTTGAATTAGCTTGCTTAGTTTAGGAAAATATTAAACATTGATCTACCTCGGTTCAAAATTTGGATCCACATACATCCAACTTTTTCTTTCTTGTACCTTATAAGTAGTAACCTTTCAGAGATTTTCCTCTTACGTCCCGAGCTTAACAAATGCATTATATTGTTGAGCAGTTATCTCCCCGGAAATTATGATTATCGATACCATAAAGTGAATGTTTTATTAGTGGAGCATGTAAACAATATTTTTGTTTTCGAGGGTTGTGTTCTATTGTTTGATGCTAATGCTAGATCCAAAATGCTATGAAGCCAATCCCTATCTGTGTCTTAGCTCCTTCCCCCAGGTTTTCTCTTAATTTTCGACGACTTCCTAATTAATTCTGAATTTTGAGGTTAAAGTTCTATATCAATCAATTTTTCTTAGTCAACATAATTAGTTTGTTTCTTTAATGAAGCTTCACTCGTAATCTTGCTTGTTGCTCAGTCCTATCTAGGATTTCTGTGTGTTTGTATTCTTTTCAAAATTGTAATTGGAACAAGGTCAAATGGCAACTTTGCCATATGTTACTTTAACCAATTTTGGGTCTGCTCGATGATGTTTCCAAAATAGTTTTCACAAATCAATTTTTGGGAATAGCTCCTAAATGTTTGAAATAATAAAAAACTATTAGAAGTTTAATAAAAAATAAAATTTAAAATTAAGGCTCTGAAAAATTTATAAGTCCATGAATGCATGTGAATCTACATGACAAGATTCTTTAAGATTTTTATAAATTCTGGGCAAAGACTTTAAAATGAGTCATGCATGAAATTATTACTACTATCAGTCATGAATGAAAGTGCTAATATGGGACAAATATTTATTTTTAAGATGATTTCAAGTTAACAAGACTTTAAAATGAGTTAGTGGAGACAATTATTTAAGTCATTTTTGTTGTTCAAAGTCGACATTACCAATTAATGTGACACCCCTATCCCAGGGTCCGGGTTGACAATCCGTCAACTTTGCGAAAACCGATAGTGTCGGGTAACTTAGATGCCACCATCATATCTCATTTAGCCGAGATCCATACTTTAACAAAAAATCGGATAGAGTCTCCTCTGTACGGGAAGCTCTATCCAAAATACAACTGTATAACATTACATCAAATAACCATGCGAACCGATATACCACGCTCGACCCATTCAACCATACCACGAATACTATACATGATATAGTGATATGTTTATAAGAATTCAATTATACACTCTTACAAAAACGTATATAACGAACCTTGGACGTAGCGAGAATCTTGTGATTTTGGTACCGCAGCGTAGCTCGTCTTTAGAGCAGCTTTAACTCTCGGCTTTCTTAGAGTTAAAACCAAACAAAACCCAGTAATCATTGGAGAAAAGTTGCTTTCTTCTCCTCACTCTCTCTCTCTCTCTCTTTCTCTCTCTGCTCTCTAACTTGGTTTAGTGCAGATATTTACGTAGAATCTTTTTGATATCTCACGGATATATTCTATGATTTTGATTTTTGATTTTTAGATATTTCTTGTATTTATACATGATTACGTGGCTCAAATCGCGCCACTTGTCAAGCTTCCTTGGTCGTTTCGTCTGAAACAACTTATTTAGATCCCGGTTTCTATTTCATCTATATTAAATGGACATTCTTTAAATATTTGACATTTTCCAGGATTTTCTCAAAATCTCGTTTCGAGTCCGCTCGACCCCGTCGTCTCGAAATTAGTGAATCCATTTGTCTTGGAATTTAGCAGGGTGGCTGAGTGACTAGATTTTGTGAGACAATTCCACTTGGTGAAGCTCCGTTTAGATGCATCCGATATCTAGAAGAATTCCAAAAAAATTACTATTTTGCCCTTCCTAGCAAAAATTCAAATTTCTAGGTTTTTTTTCCCGGGTCTTACAATCAAACTAATGAATACACATTAAAACTACAGGACAAGTTTTTATAAATATGATTTCAAGTCCTTCAATACAAACAAATACTTTGTTTATTTTCGATATTAGAAAGTTCACACCACTTATCAATGTCTTACATTCTTAGAAACACAACCCTTATATATACAAAAAAAAAAAAAAACTTACCTTTTATTTTTAGAAATTCCTTCTAAAGGTTTAACATTAGAAATAGTACAATTTTTTAGTATTACAATTTTTAAAAGCAATTGTATTTTCCAAAAAAAGGGTAAGGAGTAAGTCATATCTATTCAAAAGCTTAAGCTTCTTAGAAGTGATTAAATTGTCATTTATCTGTTGGCTATTCAACATTTATTATTAGGAAATGCAACGGTATCTTGTTATATGAAACATGTTACCTACCACTTCAATGTCATATACCTTAAAATAAATGCAATTTTTATATAAATTTTTACTTTTCTAGCGAAGAAGGTTATCTAGAGATGCCATAATCATTTAAAATTCTCATAAGATATTTAATACTATAATTTAATAAATTGGAAGCCTATCTATTATTGATTCTTTAGTTGATCAACATAAACCAAGCGCGAGTTCACAAGGATTACTAATTATGTGAATATTTAGTCAAGATTTTTCATTACAAATAATAGTATAAAATTTAATCTTTTTAGTAAATTTCTATATAATTGATATGTATACAATCAATTTAATATATTTTGATCATATCTATCTCACTTCGAGTTGGATCACTTGTAATACATTATTATCACCCTCTTTATATATTTGTTAGATATTTAGTACTATAATTTAATGAATGGGGCCCATCTATAAATGTCTTCACATTCATCAAACCAGGATATTGACATGGGTGACTAATATAATATGAATACTTAATTGAAGATTTCATGATAATACATGTGAATTTTCTACCCTAATGAACATGATATGTATCATAATTGAAGTGAATGTAACTGAAGTCATAAATTAAAGTTTTAAAGATGTTTTGGAATTGGTAAAGACTTTAAAATAGATTAATTAGGAGGATTTTTTTTTGTTTTTGTCTTAGAAAAGTTGATAATACCTATCCAAGTTGAGCAAAGAATTTAAAATGGGTCGAAATGCAGTATTTATTTGGTTGTTTTTCATATTTTGGAAGTTGCGATACCTATAAAAAACCATGCATTCTATAAAAGTCATATATATATATATATATATATATATATATATATATATATAACAACATATGTACAGGTAGTGTTTGTGAAATGGACTTCTTGTATCAACATTGAGCCCTCACTTAAAAAGAATTGTAATCCTTAATTTTAAACATGTTCTATTTGAAGAGCATGGAGCAAAAGGGAATGAAAAAGGAATATTTTTTAATTATTTCCTATGTAATTGCAATAGTCTATTTTAATTAGAAATAAAAGTAATATTTTAAGTTATTTGCTATGTAATTGTGGGTGTTTAATTTTATAATAATAAGACCATTTTGATAAAGAAAATAAAAAAAGTATGAAGTTGATATTACCTATTTTCAATTCCATTAATTGTAGTGGAATGAGGTAGTTAGATGTACACACCAACTAATGGGAATGCCGAATGTATCACACTTAAGTTTATAAATAAGTGTTGCATCTTCTCCTCATGTACACCCTGTAATACTTCTCATCTCCTACCAACTCGATAATGGCCCACATCAATATCCTTCATCTCCCTTACTCGACTCATCATCACTCCTTGCTTTTTCATATTTCTTACTTTTCCTTGTCTTCAATATCATCCTTCCATGTCATTTTCACCTCCGCCTCTGCACCTACCATTGCTATTTCAAAAGTTGAACAAGATCAAGAAGCACTTGCTCTTCTAGCATGGAAGGTAAGCCTTGATAATCAAACCCAAGTTTTACTCTCATCTTGGTTTGGACGCAATTCTTGCCATCATTGGTTCGGAGTGGCTTGTCATAGGTCAGGAAGTGTCTCCGATTTAAACCTTCAGAGTTGTGGTTTGAGGGTACACTCAATCTCGATTTTCATCTCTCTGACCTCCTTACTCTTAATTTGACTAACAACTCCCTCCATGGAACCATTCCAACCAATATTGGTAATATTTCCAAACTAATCACAATTCTTGATTTTGGTTCTAATCATTTCACTGGTGTAATACCTAAACAACTTGGGTTTTTAACATCACTTAGCTTTCTATCTACGGCTTCTAATAATTTTAAGAAATTCGATTCTTCCTTTTATAGGGAATTTGAAAAACTTAACTATTTTGCATTTTTATGAGAATGAGCTTTCTGGTTCCATTCCTCAAGAAATTGGATTGTTAACATCTCTTAATGTTCTTGACTTGTCAACTAACAATCTCACTGGTCCAATCCCTCATTCCATAGGTAACTTGAGGAATTTAACCACATTGTATCTTGATGCGAGACAAACTATCTGGTTCCATTCCTCGAAATTGGATTGTTAAGATCTCTTAATGATCTTGATTTGTCAATTAATAATCTAAGCGGTCGATCTTTCGTTCCATAGGTAGCAGGGAATTTAACCACATTGTATCTTGATCACGAACAAACTATCTGGTTCCATTCCTCGAAATTGGATTCATTAAGATCTCTTAATGATCTTGCTTTGTCAATTAATAATCTCACCAGGTCGATCACTCATTCCATAGGTAGCAGAATTTAACCACATTGTACCTTGGTGAAAAACAAGCGCATACGGTTCCATTCCTCGAGAACTTGGATGTTAAGATCTCTTAATGGTCTTGAATTGTCATATAACAATCTCATTGGTCGATCCACTCATTCCATAGGTAACTTGAATTTAACCACATTGTACCTTCATAGAAACAAGCATGCGGTTCCATTCCTCGAAATTGGATTGTTAAAGATCTCTTAATGATCTTCAATT
The DNA here is from genome assembly GCA_016808115.1 of Tetrastigma voinierianum. NCBI lineage: Eukaryota > Viridiplantae > Streptophyta > Magnoliopsida > Vitales > Vitaceae > Tetrastigma > Tetrastigma voinierianum. Next base: position 43,451 of record JAEQBH010009847.1, read on the forward strand.
GTCAACTAACAATCTCGGTCCAATCCCTCCTTCCATAGGTAGCAGGAATTTAACCACATTGTATCTTCATCACGAACAAACTATCTGGTTCCATTCCTCGAAATTGGATTATTAAGATCTCTTAATGATCTTGAATTGTCGACTAACAATCTGGTCCAATCCCTCCTTCGCAAAGTGCTTGTCGGCTTAACCTCTTTGGTCCTTGGTCATAACAAGCCAGTGGTGCCCTTCCACTGCGAAATGAATAATATCACTCATTTGAAAATTTTGCAGGAGAGATTGTATGAAAATAACTTCATTGGCCCGACTACGGGCGAGATTTGCCTTGGTAGAGCACTTGTAAATCCTGCGCCTTGGGGAACCATTTCACGGGTCCTATACGAAGAGCTTGAAAAAATTGCACTAATACTTATTCGAGTTCGACGAAAGAAACCAACTTACGGAACATAGCCACAAACTAACACACTTGAACATCTCGACAACTTAATGTTTACGGTGCCATACCACCTCAGCAGGAGGCACTCATTTGCTTGACTTGATCTTTCCTCAAACCATTTGAGCGGGGAAGATCCCAAAAGGAGTGGGTATGTTGCCCTTATTGTTCGGGTACTGGCGACTAACAACAATCTTGCGGGAATCATTCCTTTGAAATTGGGAAAATTAGCCGATCTTCAAACCCTTGACTGCTTGTCGAAACGGCAAAGCGGTCAAATTCCCAAACAAATAGGGAACTTGTGGAAATTATCGTCCTTGAACTTGAGTGGGAATCGATTTGTGGATAGCATTCCCGACCCGAAGTGGAAAGTTGCCCGTCTTTGGAGTCTCAATCTTAGTCAAAATATCTTAGCGGGGAGATTCCGCATTTGCTTGGAGTTACGGTACTTGGAGGCGTTGAATCTCCATAACCGGCTTTACGCACCATCCACACACTTTTGATGATGATTAGCGACATGCGTATATCCTACAACCGGTTGGAAGGTCCTCTCCCCAACATCAAAGCCGCCGGCTCCGGCTGAGGCATTTAAAAATAATAAAGGTCTACGTGGTAATAATGTCACTCATCTCAAGCCATGCGGTGCTAGTAGGAAGAAGGCCCGCGAAAGTTTTACGTCTTGATCATACTACTCCTCATTGTGAGCACTCTGTTGTTCTTATTCGCTTTTATTATTGGAATTTATTTTCTTGTCCAAAAATTGAGGAAGAAAGCAACAAAATCTACACTTGAAGCCGCCGATGTCAAAGATCTATTCACAATATTGGGACATGATGGGGAGGTATTTGTATGAGCACATCATACGGGAATGACAATTTAGGTTCCAAACATTTAATGAAGCCTTTGGAGGATATGTACTTGTTTACAAGGCCGATTTGCCCGAATGGTCGGGTTGTTCTTTGTGAAAAAGCTTCACTACTCATCGGATCAAGATGTGGAGATATGGGCGGTTGAAGGCTTTCAAAGCGAGATTCATGCTTCCCCAACACGGATAAGGCATCGCAATATTGTCAAGCTTTATGTGGAGTTTATTTCTTTGAGAACTTCGTTTTGATTTATGAGTTTATGGAAAGGAGCTTGGCTGCCATTCCTATTAGCGATGAAGAAACGTGAGAAAAACTTGATTGGATTGTGAGGCTAAACATTGTGAAAGGGGTGGCTAAAGCTTTATCTTATATGCACCATGATTGCTCACCTCCAGTAATTCATCGAGACATAACCAGCAACAATGTTCAGTTAGATTCAGAATATGAAGCCCATGTCTCCGACTCCGGCACGGCTAGGCTTATAAAGCGGGACTCATCTAATTGGACTACGTTCTGCGGGAACTTTTTGGTTATATTGCTCCGGTACCATTTCTTAATTAGTCGTTAGTTATCTTTGTATAATTTCTTAGCGGGCGAGCATGATGTAATCTTCTAGCCAATTTGCGAACTTGCTTGATGAAGGTGGATAAAGCGGATGTTTATAGCTTGGGTTGTAACAATGGAGGTAATTATGGGAAGGCATCTTGAACTCATCTAAATCCTTGTTATCATCGACATCGCTCCCTAAATCGTCATCCTGCATTACATTGGCGCTGACCATTGGCTGTTGAATGATGTTATGGACAAGCGCCCCTCACCTCCTTTGGATGAAGTGGTGGCCGAAAGTAGTGGTTGCGGTGAAGATAGCATTAGCGTGCTTATGCGTCGATCCCGATCTCGGCGACTATCACGGCCAGTTGTGAGCACTCTCAATGCGAGGAGCCGCTCTCGAAACCGTTTTCCATGATTACATTGGGTGGTGCTTGGTCATGGAGGCAAAACTAGTGACGGTCCTGCTTCTCCATGTGTATTTTTTTATCATCAGGAATCATTGATTTTATTGAGACAAAAATCTCTTTTTCTCTGTCTCTCACTTTATAATTGACCCATAAATTGGTTGTGATGCAGCCTACGACTATGTCTCTACTTCCGAGGCTTGATCATCTTCGATCTGCTCTGTTTTTGGAGAGATCGGATACCTCTAGGTCTTCTTGGAAATGAAGTGGGTCGTTCACAGTAATCTACATGTCTATAAAGGAAAACCATCTTTGGTATACCATAATGCATTGTGCTTTTATTTTTGGTTGCTAGTTTTCCTTCCATTTCAACATTAGGTTTTAATTTGTTTGTTTGTTTTGGTCATGTTCTATGGTGATAGTTTGGTATTGTGGAATTCATCCGACATGCACTCGGGCATGGTACGCTGCCATTCTTTGAAGAGATTGATCAACTGCCAGTGATGTCCTTTTGGTGACCGCGATTATGTTCTTTTTCGCGCTGTTGAATATTGTAATGTTATTTGTTTTTATAACTTAATGTCTTGAATTGAGAAATGAAGTTGAGGCAAATATCGTGTGTTTTGATGTTGTAATCCCTAGGTATGGTCATTTTTTACGCAATTTTTTTTTTTTTTTTTTAAACGATACAGAATGAATTGTTCTTGAATGGTCTACTGAGAAAAATGACCAAAAACAACTATTGCCAAAGCATATAAAGATTTGACTAGAAACAGCTGCAGAACTTCATCTGTATATTCTCTTATCAATATCTGGTTCTTTTTCCTTATTGGTCATGGAGGCGAAACTAGCTGACGGTCCTCGCTACTCCAAGTGTATTTTGTTTTTATCATCCAGATTGATTGATTTTATTAGAGCGAAAATCTCTTTTCTTTGTCTCTCAGTTTGTAATTGACCCCATAAATTGGTTGTGATGCGACCTCGACTATGTCTCTATGAGGCTTGATCATCTTGATCCGCTCTTGTTTTTGAAGAGATCGGGTACCATTTGGTGACACAATATGTTCTTAACGATCATTTCATTCAGTATCTTGCATGTCTATCTTGTCAATGAACTTTTGTCAATCTTGAAACATTTTGGAACTTTCATCTTCAGTTTTCCTTTTTGGTTATCTACTCTACTTTCTCATATAAAGTGCCTCTTTTCTTTTAGATGTACTCTCCACTTTCTTGCCTTTGTAATGTGTTGCATTTTCTGTCACGACTTTCATGGATCATGTTGCATCCCTTCCATATTTCTTGGAGAAGGTCGGCCATTTATTTAATTAAAATTTATGCGATTACTTTGCCTATAAATTAAGCTAAAATATTTTAATTTGTTCATTAGACCACATTCAAGGGCGAGTTTTTGACACTTGCAACAAAGGCTATCTACAAGTTGCTTTTGTGATTATGTGAAGTGAGCAAAGTTTCAGTTTAAGATATGTGTTGTATGATGAACAAGACATTCTTCGCTCCATGGATAAAATTGAGGTGAGTTGCTTTTGTTTCTAGATGTATGTTTCATTCTCCCTTTTAGAGACCAGTAATAGTTTCCTCTAATTTTCCTCATTGTCGACGATTTTAGAAATAAATCTAAAATGCATTCGTTTTCCACTGATTAGTTGTAAGGGACTTAGATTTGGGTCTTTTAATCTTTTTATTTTCTGGTTCTAAATTTTTTGTCAATGTTATCTTTAAAGTTTCAATGAGTACCTTATTCCATAGAAAATTGGATTTGGAACGAGCGGTATCAACGCCATCGGCACATTTGATTTCTCATCCTTCTCTTGTACTTCCTTTTGAAGGCTGAAATAGTCCGTGTATGTGATTAGCTTAGATCTGTTTAGTTAAATTTGCGAGTTTGCTCTAATGTTTATCTCGGGTCTCTTATTCGAAATTAATCTTCTTGAGAAACATCACCTCATTCTTAAACTTAGTCTTTCTGCCATAGACATTCTTACGAGATCATAGATTCTGCAGAGTCACCGAATTACTTGTTTTAGATCTTCATACGTGGAATTTGTTCTTCACTTCTATGAGATTAATTGGGTTTTGTCTTCAACATAGGGACGTTTTTGGCAAATAATACTAATATAGCAAGGAATTAGTCTATTAGATTTAATTGACTATACTTCTAATATTGATCTTTTTGGTGCTCCTTTCTGACATTATGTTATTGTTCGACTATAGTTTCAAACATGGCCCACATAACACCAATCCTAATAAAATATAAAACTTGCTCTGAAAAAAAGGAAGCAATATGGTGTGTGTATTTCTCATATGCCAAAATATCAGTTTTTATAATCCCTAATCACATTCTTATTGTTTGGACATTTAAACAATTGACTTTAGATGTGTTACTTAATTTTATTATCTCATTTGATGTTCTGTAACTATAATTAAATCCATGCTTACTGCGAGGTTATTGATTTCCATCAGGACATTAGAAGTAAATGGTATACGATTTTGGTGTTAAGCAGGTTGGGCCACGTCCTTGGGGCGCCATGTTTATAGTGATATTCTTTAGTGTTCGAGTACTTTACCTTGGAGACTATTCTCGTGAAGATTGTCATCTTTGTCTTTGTTGAGATCCGTGATTCTCCTATATTTCAACTGAGAAAATGGCAAAAACCATTAGGAGGAATTTGTTTGAAAAAAGACCCTTGAAGTCGGTGAATACATCGGCGGTTTTGGTAAATAAGCGTTCACTTGTCGGATAATGGCGCCCGATGATCTCCATGTCTTCTAGCGGCTATCCTGAAAATATCTCCCGAGGATTACTATTGCTTACAATGGTGCCTTTGGTGTATTGACTTTATAGAATTTGACAGAGATATTTGAGAGTGTGGAGTCATTGCGGATGAAGAATACGAGGGTCCGGCTTTCGTGTCCATGAGCGGTTGGCGAGTGAAGTATGGTCGAAGCATATTTCATTGCTGGAGATCAGATCTAATGGCGACATGGTTTCGACTCTGGTATCATCGGCGTCACTCCTCGTACTCATCCTCATTACCGATTCTTGCTGACCATTGGTTGTTAAATGGCGTTATGGACAAAGCGCCCCTCACCTCCACGTGGATGAAGTGGGTGGCGGAGCGTAGTGGTTGCGTGAAGATAGCATTAGCATGTATGTGTCAATCCCAAATCTCGACTGACTATGCAGCAGTTATTGAGCGCTCTCGATCTGAGGGCCACCACTGCTCGAAACCATTTTCCATGATTACATTGGGTGAGCTGCTTGGTCATGGAGCAAAACTAGGCTGATGGTCCTCAGCCTCCATGTATTTTGTTTTATCATCAGGAATGATTGATTTTATTTAGAGCGAAAATCTTTTTTTTCTTTGTCTCTCAATTTATAATTGGTTGTGTGTTTAGTTCTTGGGGAAGTGGGAAAAGGAAAGCGGAATATTGATGGCGGGTGGACTCGGCTTTATGGCATGTAAGTGTTATAGCAATAGAAGTACTCTAATTGGTTACCACAACAGAAAAATGCATATTTGAAGTTTACCAGTGTGAAATTTTGCTTTAAATTGTGTTTGATTGCTGAGGAAGAGGACGAATGGAGAAATCGGATAGTCGAGATGTAAGGTCATTTTCTTTCGGTTATATTGCTTATATTAGCATCGTTGAGGAATAGGGTTGTTTGTTTAGCATTTTGGAGGGACTTATCTTTTTCTCGCGGCTTAATATATATGTGTGTGTGTATATATATATATATATATATATATATATATATATATATATACTGCCAACAAATTTCTCGGGAAATTTTCATTATGTTTATGTTTGGTCACTAAGAGTGCGGGAAAATGAAACTTGACATTTTTGAATCTCAAAGGACATTGGGTACATACGGAAAGAGTATGCATAGTATTTCAAAGATTACCTTTCTTCCTCTTGGCTGCAAAAATATTTGTAGTATCTGGAAGTAACTCTAAGTAAAGCATAAAATGAGATGTGCTTAGTTTTCAAAGCAAGCATTGTTAGTAGAGACAGAAATTTTGGTTGGAGAATTCACTTTAAATTTGTTTTGGGTGGTTAAAGAAGTGAGGGAAAGGGACAGGAATTGGAAATTTGAATTCTAGGGCATGTCTACCTAGTTATATACTAGTAGGCCCTTTAAGAGCATGGGATGTTTGTATAGTATTTTGGAAAGACTCTTCTTAGTCTTGAGTTAACAGCATAATTGAGCAATTTGTCTGAAATAATTTGCAGGTTGACAAGGAGAATGAGTTGAATGATGATGATGATGATTGGGAATATGAAGAAGGGCCCGAAATTATACAGCGAGGGAATGAGATAATTGTCAAGAAGAAAGGGTGATTTCAAAGAAAGTTGCGGATCAACATAGCCCATGGGAGGTAGTCTACATCACATTCTATATGTATGATTTGTTGCTAGATTACTTTATGGAGTGTATTGTGCTCCTCGTAGTTGTGGAAGAATTTGAATTCTAAACTCTAATGTTTTCTTCATAGGATACCCGATAGACCCACGTGAATCTCCTTCCTCGATCGAAACATTTTTCGTCATGATACATGATAATTTAAATCGAGGGCGCCTGCGGAGGTGTCGGAACAAACCCCCCCGAACTTTGGGCCCGAACGAGGTTGACTTATTCATTCTATTTTTCTATTATTGGTTATTTGTTTTTGTGGGTGATGGATCCTTGTACTTACCGCGAGGCTTTTACGGTATTTATATTTTTCCACGAAAGAAGATTGTTAGGTCTAATTAAAACGATTATGTGTGGCGGGATAAAGCTCAACGTCCTTTGTACTTCTGGCGGGTTTGTTGGTATGGGCAAGAATGCAAAGACTTCATTATTTACGATAAATGCGCACACTCTTTTAATGAAGAACATGTACGATGGACACGGCCTTGCTTGGGAGCAAGATGAAGGACTTGAATTACGCCAAACAATGCCTTCATGTACTTTTGTATCTGTAATTTTAGGCTGCGACATTCTTTTCAACACTTTGTCTTCGAATTCGAAACATTTTATTAGAGCTTGTTGTTGTTGCACGATTAAAGGAAGCAACTCATAGCACGACTATGATGCGAGTTTGGACCTTGAGTGGTGAAACCTCCCCTATATGAGTGTTGTGCTCCATAAATTGACCTCTCTCGTTACTAGCTCAATTTTTGGGTTTGTATAATATGTGTTATGACTATATGGCAATGTTTTGAATTAATGATATACTAATACCATAGTTCAGACTATATGTTTTATGTAGTCCAAATGTGCTTAAGACACAGTCACCTCGAGTGTCCCGATGCGGGTCCAAGGTTGGCTCCCGTTCCAAAGTATGCTCCCAATCTACTGCGAGTTCAATGCTAGCTCCCGGTTTTCCTTTTTCTAAAAAAATATCTTTTATACCGATTGTTTATCGCCACAGCCCAGGTCTTGAACACGGAACCTCCCAAACTCAACTGATCCTTTCTAGCTCGAGTCGAGCCTCCAGGAAAAGCTAATGCTATCTCCGAGTTTCTGTTGCATCCATGATTTGAACACTTAGTTTTGCGGTATTTTCACAAACCAGTTATCATGAAAGGTTCATATCGTAGGTAAAATAAGCTTATTATTACTTCTAGTGGTTTCAGTTCACGGTTTTACATGTTTTAGGAAACATAACCTTTGTAATTAATAATGTCAAATTTTATTTTGACATGTCTTCGTACTTATTAAGAACACATTCTTGTAAACCTTAGTGGCTTTGATTTCATATCATGTTTTTAAATAGTTGATTTCAAATTATCAATACACTTGTCGAAGTGTTTTTGTCTGATGGTTGTTGTAAAAGCAGTTATTGTTGTGCTCTTTATTTCGATTTACATCCAGAGAAATTCATCTCAAGATTCTGAACATTGTCTTCATTGTTTTTTTTTTGGAATCCTTGTGGCTTGATGTTCATGAGCGGTGTCCATGAGCGGAGTGATCAAACGGTGACCGAGCGATTGTGCTTGTCACGAACTAGGTTGTGTGCGCGGTCGCGCCTAAACCGGTCGGCGCGCACTGCGGCGCCCGCGGTTCCAGTCGTCGCGTTCTTCCTTGCGCCCGGCTATCTAACTGCGCCTGCCTATCATGATCAGCCGGTCGTGACGCGGTTTAGCCGCGGCTAGGCCAGAGTCGCGACTTCAAATTACCGGTCGGCGACCTCGGCGAGGCGATCAGTCAGCGACCTGGCGGGTTGCGACGCCGTTTCGCCCGTCTGAACAAACCGGTCGCGACCCAAAATGGGGTCATGGCCCCCGGTCAACGAGGCGGTCGGCGACCTCAAAGCGGAGGTCGCGACCTCAATGGCCGATCGCCACCTAGCGACGCGGTAGGTCGCCCGGCCCGGCCCGGTCGCTGACGCCCGACCACGAGTGCGTGACCTCGAAGCCCCAACCAAACCGGTCGCGACCTCAAATCGTGTCAGCGACCTCGTCGGTCTAACCTACCGCGACCCTTTTTTCCTAGTCGCCTTGGCCGGTGCCTAAGCCCGGCCCGGTCGCCTTGTAGGCGGGTTGCGACCCGAGGTTGCTCCACTGGGCTTCGACGTCGTGACCTCGGAAATCGGTCGCGACCGAGGTCGCCCTGCAGCTCAAATCCTTATGCGCAACCTCCTGAGGCCGGCCAGTCGCAACCTCAAAGCTAAGTCGCGACCTCAAAGCGTCGGCCATGTCACGACTTGAAGAATTCATGTCACGGCGAAGGGCCTTTAGTCCCGACCTCAGCAGCCCGGTCGTATTGCCCAGAGTCGTGGGTGTGCGCTGGCAGCGTCGATGCGCTCTTTGCGTGCATAGGCGCCCACGCCTTGCGCACTAGGCGCATGAGTCATGACCCAATCCCGGGTTTGGCAGGTGCTAGAGTTTAGCGTGCCATTCCGATACGCGCTGTATACATATATATATATATATATATATATATATATATATATATATATATATATATTTTATTTTTTTCAAAATCCTCCAGTGGCCTTCTTGCCACCTCTAAGGTGCGATAACCTAAACAATTGCAATTTTACAAGCTCAAAATTTTAAGAGTTTATTTAGCCCTTTCTTGTCTGGCCAGAAATAATCTTCCAGAATTCCACAAAACACACTCTGTTCATGTTCAAAAACTGGAACGATTGTCCAGAAAATTATTATTATTATTATTATTTTCATTTCTGGACCGTTTTGCCCATAATTCCTCAAACCTTAGGGGTTTTATTTTCTCGACCTAGTGTTAGAGCATTTTTCCCTATATGCTGTTACCAAACATACAATTTCACCGTTCAAACACATCGCAATTAATTCATCAAAATACTGTGGATGCATGATCTAGCCAGATTTTCCATCGAGCCTTAGGTATTCGTATGCACATGCTACGTCTGGCTTGTGACGCCCCCGAATCCGGTGTCGGGTTGACCCACGAATCAACTGCGGAAATCTGTGCGTCTCACATCATGAGACCCGTATGAGAGTAAAATGGCCACGTAGGGCCCATTATCCATACTCATCAAATATATATTTTATACCTAAAGAATTTAATTGCAAATTGTTTTAATTCTGTTATCAGCGGGTCTACTTTGCCCGAATTTTCTGAATACAGATAAGGCCATACTAGGCGTTTCTTCGCCTCTAAGGCCTTGGATCGTCCCGTCGGGTGTGTCTTGATTACACGAAATAGTTTTCCCACCGGCGGGGTGAGCAATGCTTTCGGTATTAAATTTTTCCTGCTTGGGTTACTCCAGCGTAGTGCTCATGTAATGGCACCCAGAACATTGATAAAACATACAACACATGCTAATATATCAATGTGCATATATTAAAGCAAAATTCACTTACTAACCACATGTTATTTATTCATAACAATAACATAAGAATTAGATCAAATGAGCTATTACAATCCGGCAATTCATCTTGGAACTGCCCACAATCTGTCGGCATGTTATTTACTCATGTGATAATGCGATCCACGCAGCCACCTGGCTTGATCAGGTGAATTTCTGTCCAGAACCACTACAGGGATTTCTTCCTTGGTCCCGAATCTTTTGGGCAAGAAAACCTGACCATTCGGGCCTTAGCAAATCCTCATCCATTAAAATGACCCTTAGCCAAAGAATAAAACAAGTAGGAGAAGATCTGCCTCACGAGTTGTCGAAACTCCTTATGACTGTGTCCACACGTAGCTCTTGCGGCGTGGAACCAACTTCTCCTCTTTCTCGATGAGAGCCAGACGGTCCCGACAGGAAATCTAGAAGGTAGACCTCTCTCTCTAAAAACCTTCTTTTCTTTTTCCTCCTTTTCCTTCTCCCCGAATCCGTTTGGGAGGCTTGGAATGAAGGACTTGTCCTCTCATGCCACATGTCAAGCTATCATTGGTTGACTTGGATTTCCTTATCTACTTATCCCTTTACTTTGGGATTTTCCTCCAATGGCATCATGCCATGTGTCCACCCATGACCCACACTTGAGCTCATGTTTGAATAACTCTGCGCATGACACATGGCAGCTCTTGAGCCACTCGAATGTGCCCGAGTGTCCATGGCTACCTCACGTTGCCTCGAAAAGCATTAAAGTCATTTGTCTCGAAGTCGGCCAATTTGGCGTGTTAGCTAGATTTGTGACCAGCGATGAAGTCCGTTTCGTCATCCGAGATCTAGAAAAATTCCGGATATTCAACCGAAATTACCGTTTTATCATTCCATAGGAAATTTGGACTTTTCGGGGTTTCCGCGATTACTATGCACCCACACGACAGCGATCATGGCCAGGTGCATATGAATACATGATGCCAATGCATTTTCCTTCATGTTACATGTATATATGAGTGCTACATGAAACATTTACATACCATGGATAATTATAATTTACATCCATGCAATCCATGTTAATACATCAAATAGCATATACTAATATGATACTTTTCACACAGCATGTTATTCATGTATGATAACACACAAATGAGTCCGCGATCTTGGACCCTTCCAACGAGAGGTACCTCACGGTCCCTTCACAAACATGAACGATTTGGTTCCAAGCATCCCACACATCATGAAACACAACACAAAACTTGGAAACCTTTGATTTCAGTTCAAACTTAACTCCGCAGCCAGTCTTGGGCGTGTGAAAGCCGGAATCATAGAAATCATCTACCATTAGTCCCAGTTTTGGAACTAAATAATATGGCCTCTCATGGCCTCCATAAACGACCCATACCATTATAAGGCCTTTAGGTTAAAATAAGCAGTAGGAAAATTCTCTACCTTATGGAGTTTTCGAAACTCCAAGTTTTGGTGTCCACACATGGGTCGCGTGCATGTACCAACTTTAGTCTTGATTTGTCGAACTTCGACCATCGTGAAGCGGGAAATCCTGATTTCTCTTTTCTCCTTTCTCCTTTTCTTTCCATTAAGCGTTTTTGTTTGTTCCTCCTTCTTTTCCTTTTCTCTTTGCTTTTCTTTCTCCTCTTGGATTTGCATTGACGAATTGGTCGAGGGAGAAGCTTCTCCACTTTTCTCATACCACTTATGTGGGGTCCATGTTTTTTCCTCCTTGTTTCCATATTTCTTTATTTCCTTTATTGCATCATCCTTCATGTGGCTGATTGTGAGCCACACATTTCAAGTGCACCACATGGATCTTGCCATGTGTCACTCTCTTAGGGTGCATGTGGCATCCACCCCAAGCCATGCCATGTGTCATCGCGCTGCCTCAGCGTGAAATTCCGACTATCTCGGAATCCAACGAAATTCGACGTGGTAGCTAGATTTTGCGAGACGATTTCAACGGAGAACTCCGTTTCGTCATCCAATATCTAGAAAAATTCCAATTTTCTGACCGAAATTACTATTTTACCCTTTCTCAGAAAAAATTGAATTTTCCAGGGTTTCACAGCTTTCCTCAGCATTGTTTTCTTCTCAGTGAATGGGTTTATGTTAATCTCATACTTATCTACGGCGGTGCTCACTTGGGCGTAGTATGGCACCATATGCTCTGTGATCATTTCATTCGGTATCTTGCATGTCTTGTCTTGTTAATGAATTTTTGTATCGATCTTGAAAACTTTTAGAACTTTCATCTTGATTTTCCTTTTTGGTTATCTCTACTCTACTTTCTCATGTAAATTGCCCATTCTTTTAGATGTGCTCTCCATCTTGCATTGTAATGTGTTGCATTTCTGTCGCGACTTTCACTTGGATCATCTTTGCATCCGCTTCAGTTTCTTGGAGAAAGGTTGGCCATTTATTTAGTGAAATTTATGCTATTACTTTGCCTATAAATTTAGCTAAAATATTTTTAATTTGTTCATTAGACCACATCCGAAGAGGCGAGTTTTATGACACATCACGACAAAGGCTATCTACAAGTTACTTTGTCACGAGTATGTGAAAGTGAGAAAATGTTTATTGAAGAAGATATGCTATATGATGAACAAGACATTCTTCGCTCCATGGATAAAATTGAAGGTGAGTTGATTTTTGTTTGTAGATGTATGTTTCATTCTCCCACTTTTTGGGAGACTAGTAATGGTTCCTCTAATTTCCTTTTCATTGTTCGAACTAATTTTGAAGCTAATCTAAATGCATGCATTTCCACACGATTGGTTGTAAGGGACTTAGATTTGGGTTTTTTAATCTTTTTATTTTACGGTTCTAAATTTTTTGGTTAATGTTATCTTTAAGTTTCAATGAGTACTTTTATTCCATGGAAAATTGGATTTGGAACGGCCCGAACATTATCCACTAGATCTAGATTGTTTTGGTTCTAATCCTTCTCTTGTACTTCCTTTTGAAGGCTGAAATGGTCCATGTATCACCAGTTAGCTTAGATCAGTTTATTTAAATTTGCGGGTTTGCTACAATGCTCTATCTTGGGTTTCTTATTTGGAGTGTCTTTGCGAAACATCTACTACCGTTCTTAAACATATCTTTCCTAGCATAGACATTCTTACGAATCATAGATTCTACGATCTGAAGTATTACTTGTTTTCGATCTTCATCTATGGAATGAGATAGGGAGGCTCAACGAAGCTTATCACCCGGTTCTTCGACATGACACGAAAATTATTTCCCAGGGTATGTCGGTTGAGATGTATTTCAACTATGAGAAAATGGAAAAAACCATTGGGAGGGTGGCTGAAAAGCCCGTGAAGTCGGTGAAAGCCATCGGTGATTTTTACGAGTATAAAGCGTTCACTTATCCCGGATAATGGCACTTGATAGTCTCCATGTCTTCGCTGACTATCCACGACAAATATCTCCCGGGGAGGATTACTATTGCTTACCTTTGGTGCCTTTGGTGTATTGAGCATAAATTTGACGGATATTTGAGAGTGTGGAGTCATTGCCATATGAAGAATCACGAGGTCCGACTTTGGCGGGTGTCCATGAGAACGGTTGGCGGTGAAGTATGAGTTGAGAAGCATAGTTCATTGCCTTTGGAGATCGAGACTCTTGTCGCGACATAGTTTCGACTACCTGTTGTAGCTCACGGTTTAAACATCGTAGTGAGATCCCAAGGTAACAGTTGAATTAGAAGAGGTACAAGGCGAAGAAGAAACAATTCTGAAAGCATAAAGGTTATCCATGCACTTCTTGTTTCTTTTGTTTGGAGAATAGGAAGCTGGTGATAAGTGTAGATGGAAATGTAAGTAGCGTCTTGATAAACAAAGTGGGAATGTTGAGGCAGCAAGCCTTAGGAAAGGGTGAGAGTAGCATTCCGAGCGGATCAAAATCTTTGTGAAGTAATCCACTCTATCTGTGTCTTAGCTCCTTCCCTCGGGGTTTTCTCACGTATTTCGGCTTCTTCTTGATTAATTACGAATTTTGAGTTGAGTTCTATATCGATCAATATTTCTTAGTCAGTGTAATTAGCTTGCTTAGTTTAGGAAAATATTCAACATTGATTTCTTTCTTGTACCTTATATGTGGTAACACTTTCAGAGATTTTCCTCTTACGATTTTCGCGTTTAATTTGAGCTTCACAAATGCATTATATTGTTGAGCGAGTTATCTCACCGGAAATTATGATTATCAATGCATAACACGAATGTTTTATTAGTGAAGCATGTGAACAATATTGCTATTTTCTGGGTTGTGTTTTATTGTTTGATGCTAATGCTAGATGGCGATAGGTGTATTCTTCTTTTAAGATGAGATTTGAGCCTCTTGTTAATTTTCTGCAACTAATTTTTGAGCACAATGGAGCTTTGTGAGCATGGAAACCTTGGGCTGCGGATAAATGTGACCACCCGCTAGATAACAAAACCACCTTGCTTGTTGCTCAGTTCTATCTAGGGTTTATGTGTTTGTTTTCTTTTCTATGGCAAATTTGGCATCACATTACTTCTATTCAAAAATTGTAATACAAATAATTGTGGTTTCTTTTCTATGAAAGTATTAATTCTAAAGTGATATATTATGCGAAGGTTGATTAATTTAAGAAAGGACAAGCATATTAATTGTCATATATTATTTGTGATGGTTTCGCGTTCTGTCGAGATAGTGCATGGCATTTGTTAGTATTGATGGGTTTCATAACTTTCATTTACTCCCGACATTCCATTTTATGTTCAAGTTTAGAGCGAGATGATTTAAATTATGTGTAGGAGATATTGTTATCTCTTTTGGTGGATCAATTACGATGGATGAGTTGATTCATCATAAATTAATGTCTTAATTCAAATATTTATATAATAACGAATTTAGGGGCCCTTGAGGCTTGTCTCAGGTAGTAATGGGAAAGGGTGAACAGGGTGTCGGGTACTTGTAAGAATAGAGTGATCGAGATGTCAAGCTCGAGTCCTTGTAAGAATAGAATAGTACAACGTTGTAATATAACATGGAAAAAAAATAGAAGGGAGGAAAAAGAAAATAGAAGGGAGGAAAAAGGAAAGAATGTATAAAATAATGTATTTTTAGATTATTTTTTTGATTTATTTTAATTGTCTTCTCTTTGTTTCCTTAATTGTTTTAAAGAATGATTATATAGATATGAGAAATAATTAAAACTAAAATATTACATATGCACAAAATTTTATTTTTAACATATTTTTAAGAATAAAGGAGATAAGGTGCACAAATGCTCAACTTTTGATTTTGCATATTAACTTTTTTTTGGTTCCAAAATACTCCCGATGTTGCTGTAGGTCGACCATACCCATACTTAGTTTACTTAGTACATTGTTCCAAACTATAGCACCATAACCTATAGTTGATCTTCAGTCATTATTTGAATCACTTGATCTGTACCATATAAACTTCCATTAAGCGATCGTTCTTCTGAAAAAAAAAAAAAAAGAAAAAAGAAAAAAGAAAAAAGAAAAAGACCCTTACTTGGTGTGGCTTTAAGGTAGCTTAAGAATCCTTTCAAGCGCTTCCACGGATAAAACTTTAGTCAGTGCTTAAGTTGGTGACAATACTGTAGTATAGGCTATGTCTGGCCAGAGTTGGAAATAAGCCTTCTTACATGTCTTTGATGCCACGCCCCTCGTCTATTGAATCTCCGCTTAATCTCGCTCCTGTTTGTGGTCGGGATACGTAAGTGTAACATCGAGTTTGCATCTTGTTATCTTAGTTTATTTTCATGAGATTAAATACATACTTTCTTTGCAAGCAGGTCATGTCTTGATGCGAGGACTGCTGCTTCTTCCATGCTAAGAAAATATCTCGGGGTCCCCACACCTTTTATCTCCAAATTCTTCTATCAAGTGTATCACCCCAAACTTGGAGATTTCCTTAAAATTAGCAAACTGCAACAATTATATAGATCTACATGGCAATGGGAATGTTCATTTTCATGAATGGTGTGCATTTGAAATATAGTGTGCGGTCTCCTTGGTTTCCACGAGAAAAGCCATATTTCTTTAATGACTTAGTAAATGGCTTAAACCAAGCCACACAGGGACATAAATGATTTTCTTTAGTTTGCACACACCCTCTTATTGTTGGATTTCCTAGTCGAAAATCCATATACACTTCTCCCTCCTTCCCATGAAAAAAGATTTTTAATGTCGAATAGGAATAAGTTCCTAACAAAATTAGGCGGTAGAGATAAAAGTTGTAGTGAATTCATCTTAGTCATTGGAGCAAATTGATAACCATTACTGAAAATTTGAGTTTTTCCTTAGCTACTAATCTCGTCTTGCATCTCTCGATAGAGCTATTGGTTTTATATGGGATTCTGAAAATGTTGCATCCACGGGTTTCTTTCCACTAGGCAAATCGTCCACTTCCATCTTTCACTCTTATGGAGTGCCTCATTCCACAAACACAATGTTTCCATATTTAGGATTCCTGGGTTTCTTGTACATTTCCAGGGCTGATTTTGTGTGTGTGTGTATTATTATTATTATTATTTTATGACAAAGCAAATGTAAAGGCCCGATACGACGGTAGGAGACAAAGTAGAGCTAGGGGATGTTTAGTGCGGGCTCTAACCTTTGTTCCTATTGGCTTGATGGGAGCATCAAGTCTAGATTTTATTAAAGAATTTGGATTGAAGGATGAAGGATTGAAAATAATACCTTTCTTTGGAGATGGGAATTGACAATTAGGAAAAAAAGGTAGGATGATTAGGGAAAATATAGTAAATTATATTCAAGAAAGGAAATAAAAGATATGGATAAACTTTGAGTGGAATTAATATTAGTTGGAACTAAATTAGAGTTAGTATGAGTTGGCATTAAAGTAGGATCACTATTTGGAGTCAGATTAGGATTAGCCAATTAGATTATAACATAATTAGAATTAGAATCATAAAAAGATCATTGGAATCCTAATAAACTTCGAATTTCTTAGAGAAACTTATAAATAAAGTTAATCAATATAAATAAAAAAACGAATTGATATTAATAGTACTAGTTTTTTTTTTTAATTATTGCATATGTTACACTCAATGATGAGACTTGTAGAAGCAGCAGAGGAGTTAGCATAAGCCCCTAAAATTGTAAAATAAAAAATTTCCTATGTCCAACAGCCAAGGGATTGAAACTTGTAACTAAGGATGCCCCCTTGAAAGCAAAGCTTTAACCATTACACTAAAGCTAATGCTTGTATTTTCAAATCATATAGCTAGTAAATCTCACTCAAATTTTTTTTTATAGAAATCAGTTTACAACCCTCTTTCATCTGCATCCTAAGCGTCTTTTTCATGTTTAAAACAGCATTTAAGAAATGGGAAGAAATAATTTGCAGATTAAAGAGGAAGAATAATCCTAAGCCTTCTCCAAAATTGAAGTCACGTCCTAGCTCCGCCACTATGTAGAAGGCCTTGGTAGACTAAGGTTTTCGTCTCTTTTTTGTTGTTTCTTTTTTCTCTTTTTTTTTCTTTTAATTTAATTTTTTCTGTTATAAACTTTATTCCTTGTTCCTCTCTTTACATCATACAAATAGAATCCCTGACTCACCTATTTGGTATAGCAACCATCCTTTAGTTGTCCTTCATCATAGGATTTATCACATTCTCCCTTAACTTCTTCTTAGTATAAGGAGTTTTATGGAATTCCAACAACTTCATTCATTTGTTACCAACATCATTCTATGAGTTATAGGCTCAATTTTAGGATACCATTGATGAGATTATTTATAGTAGAGAGTAAATTGGACTAGGTTAGGATACAAATGATGTCAAATCTTTACTCCCCAATTCTCCTCTCAAAGAGAGTTGTCCAACAAAAATGGAAGGTTCTCAAAGATTTAACACCTACCGTGATATATTTTTTTCGGATTGGAGGGTGTCTCAAACCCTTATGAGTTGGAGAATAATCAAGAACATACGCATAAGAGCTCTTAGATACAATTTGGACCTCTCTTTACTTTGTACATGAACATAAGCAACATACTCAAATATTTTTAGTAGAGAAGATCCAAGGAAATCACTGCCTTTCAGCATATCGATTTGACTTTTTATATCTAGGATCCTTTTAAGGCTACTCGATCAAATGTGTGGTTGTTATAATACGATGGTTCAAAATGGACTTTTTGGATGTTTTTTTGTGAACAGTAGAGCTCTTCCTGTTTCTAAAAGATGTTAATTCTTTCTTTTGGCCACCCCATTTTGGTAAGGTCTGTTATTGCACAAAGAAAAATATATGTTGCCATTTTCAAGAATATAAGTCGATAAGTGAATTGGAATACTCTTTTCCATTATCCGCTCTAAAAACTTGTATTTTGTTTGAAAATGAGATTTTAATCATTTTTATGAAAATTTTTGGATGGGAGGTAGCTTCAGATTTTTGTCTAACAAGTAAATCCATGTGAATTAGTGTGCGTCATGGATAAAACTCACAAATCATTTAAAACCAAGATAAGATAGAGAGGTGGGGGCCCTGAACATCACTATGAATGATGTTTAGAAGTCATTTATCGTATTGTAGTTTTGGAACAGTGAAAAAACCTACATACAGCACCTATAGTTGTAATTCATATTCAGAAGTTGTAATGTAAGTTCGAGAAGCATTTATGAGTTTTTAAGTGAAAAGATTGTAATTAGATCAAGACTACCTCAGTTAAATGGAATCCTCTAGTTGATTCAACTGATGAGTTTCAAATAATTATTCAATTTGATAATCAATGAACGCAAATACAGATGCAAGGCATGCATTTTATGCCATCACTTATTTCAAACTGATGACTAAGCCTAATAATAGTAGACTTTTGGATGCTTTATTTCATAGGCTTCCCTTTCTGTTTTATAGGAAAACGGGATTGCAATGTCTAATGTGTTACTGATATATCTTTTGTTGCTACCGACTTCTGTTCATCATGTATCCCCTCTAAATGTTACTTCTGCTTTCTTTTCATGTCTTAGTTTTCTTCCTGATGAAAAAGGTGTTCAGAGCACAGATTAAAGGAAATTATATTCCAATACATTGTTTTGACAGTTGTGTTCCTGGTAATATGTACAGTCTTGTGCCCGTGGTCCGAGGCAACCATGGCATGATTTACACTTTAAAGTTGAGGGTCCTGCTGCATATAATACAATGACGAACTTCTAACAAAGATGGAGAAAAGCAGCAAAATGGCGCGATTTCAGGCTTAAAAAGGTCACACATTGGCATGAAGATGCTTTGATAAAGCTAGACCGCATTTCATGGATAATCACTCCCTCCCCAGGTCCTACTGGTGATCATGCTTTCCGCGTTACTACTGAAGATGATCCAGAGAATTGACATGTGCAGGTACAAAAATACCAGGTTATTTTGAAGATCAATTACTTACTCATATTACCTATTTGGAGATGGAAAAACAAAAAGGACTACAGATTCTGATGGTTTCTACTCTCTTGTACTAGGTATTTCGGTCAATTGATTCAGGATATGTGAGGGGATTCCCAAAGCTTGTTTAGGATGCTGAGGCACAGGTTAGGACTACGCTTATGTGCAATCCTTGTTAATTCCGTGAGTTCTGTATCCACTAAATTAATTTCAATCAGGTTTATGTTAGTTGACTTTATACTAGTAAAATGGCTTTTCTATCACCTTGCAGAATCTTGTTTGTGGAAAGAATCTGAAAATAGATAAGAGCATACATGCTGCTTATGTGAAAGCTATAAGATCGGCGCAACACTTCGTTTACATAGAGAACCAGTATTTTCTTGGATCTGCATATTACTGGCCATCATACAAAAATGCAGGTAAGCGAAGTGATAGATTGCCGGTCTTGTCATCATCCTGCTAATTCCTACTGTCTGTCGCAGTTGCTGCACAACTGAGACATTCGGTACCACCAAATTTAAAACTCGAGTAAAAAACATGAAGTTGATTTTATTATCTTGATATTTATTTCAAAATGTTATTTATTTTACCTTTTGAAGTCCCTAAAGAATAATTCAAGTATCTGTCTACTTGCTAATATAACTCATGTTAACGATATACATTGTGGGCTTCAATTTTTGGAGTCAAATTGGCATCTTAACAAGATAATGCAGAGCTTTGGTTAGTAGAAATCTCAATTTGTCTCTCCTCCAAGTTTCTTGTTTGTTCTAGAAATTTCCCCTAATCATATATCTATGTATGTTGATCTATCTCTATCTCTTCACGTGAGTATGGGGCTGCATTTTGAGATGGGTTCACTAGCCTCACTTATGCATCGTAAGTCATTTATTTGTAATTCATGGTCGACATCTGTCTCTCCACGACCAAGGTATGATCTAAATTTTAGGAAGTTATTGGCTTGGTGTGCACAATGGACAACCTAACATGATAAGCTTTTTGGATGAAATTTCTTCTCACATTGTTTGAGTAGAGATACAGCAGAAAATCTTATCTACATGATAATCTGCGAATGCATGAACCACGGTTTTAAAGGCGCACCTTGGAGACTTTAATTTCCTTTTTGAACACACTCTTGAAATTTCTAATTATATATATTAATATTCATATAATTTCTTTACCTTTTATATTGAATGTTTCTTTTAAATGTTAGGAATGTTAATTTTTTTAATTCAATTAGATTTGAATCATATTTTATAAAAATAATGTGCATCCGAGGTCACATTTCACTTCGCTCCAATAGCATGCCTTGTCTTGTGCTTAGCGCCTAAGCTTAGGAGGCTTTTGTGCTGGGTGTGCCTCGCACCTTTAAAACTATTGCATGAAAGATTTATTTGAAATTTAGTTTTTCTTTTCCCAAAAATTCCGGGATTTTTGGGTTGCTATTTTCTATTTTACCATCAAAATTTTGACATTTTGCACATGTAAATAATATTTCCTTCTCTCTTTTTCTTCCTTGCTTCTTCTCTATTTTCGCGTGATTATAATAATTAGGTGTATTCTTACACTCTCTCTGAAGTCAATAGATGCTTATTCAAAATTTCCTTCAAATCTTTTGTTTCTAATTCATGCTTTTAAAGAGTTCATTCTCTTCTATGTTTTCTAATTCTACATTCCATTTGTGTGGCTTGAGGTGTAGATAATTTAATTCTATGGGCGGCCTTAAAAATTTGTAGCAAAATCGGTGCATATGAACATTTACGTGTCTATATAGTGATACCAGAGTGTGGCGGAGAGGTGTTTAAGTAGTCTTTGCCCGTTAAGAAATTCTTTTGGCAGGTTAAAGAAACATCCTTTTCTCATGTATTGTAGTTATCTTCTACCTCCGGCATTCGAGGATGTGGGTTGGATATTTTCTAACTTGGCATGACTACACTTTGTTTTTCATTTGCCATTTTGGTGGATCTGTCACTATGCATTATTAGGCCCGGTTCGTGGTAGTAAGGTTAGAAAGTTATGTCTAAGGAGTAAAGTTGATCAGAAGCCTCGACTCCCATGAACAAGGAAAAACATCCTTTTATTTTTTTTTTATACAAACTTCTACATAATCTTAAAACTTGTTTACCCTACGGAGTAAAATCACTTCATCAAGAGGGATTGGAGATGAACACAGATATGAATGTTGTGAGTTTATAGATAAAGTTAGTCCCTGAACATTTAATTCATAAAAATATGCAATATGGGAATCTAAAATCAGAAGATAAAAGGTAAAGTTTCATGGCTTAGGGAATGCATAGACATTTTTTCCAAGAGGTTGCAAAGTGGTGAGGTTTAGATAAAATTGTTGGTGGAATGGAAGATTTGCAGTAGGAAAATGTTAAGAAAAGAATGTAGCATCAGATAAGATGGAAGTTAAGAAAATTATTCACTATCTTGAAGAAGGCTACAAAAATATGAATTGAAGTAAATTTGTAGCTGTGATGATTTATATGGTAAGATAGATACGAAAGTGTTATGACCCATTATGAGTCCCAAATCGCTAAATTCTTGCTTGATTTTGTGGGTTTATAGCCACTTGGGCTCCCTCCCTTGACAACTAGCTTTTAAGGGTGAGCTCTACTCAAGTGGTTGTAACAGTGGTATTAGAGTGGTTCATTCCTTGGGGATGACCCCCGTCTCGAAATTGTGGGAGGGCTGTCCCCGTGGGGTCCGCGAAGTCACTATAGTGTTGTGGGAGGGCTGTGCAGGTAAGGTCTGAAGTCACCAAGCTGAGTGGGCGTCGGTTTTGAAAGAGGGATGGATTGTTATGACCCATTATGAGTCCCACATCGTTAAGTTACGGCTTGGCCTTATGGGCTTATAACCACTTGGGTTCCCTCCCCTTGATAAATAGCTTTTAAGAGTGAGTTCTATTCAAGTGGTTGTAATAGAAAGATGCATTAGGAAGATGAGTCTTGAGACCATTCAATTGCATTAAGTGCGAGATCATAGAATTTTAGTTTAGGCTTGGGAGTTATTAGTGACATAAGGAGATGGAAGTCTAAAATGTGAAAGATGAGAATATGGAAGGTTGTAGAACATGGGATTTTCTTTGTAGCGGTGTATAGGACTAATTTGTTTAACAAGACCTAATCCCATGAGACAAAGGATGAAAAGCACTTTCGTAAACATAATATGCAGAAAGAAGGTCGAATATAAAGCTCCACAAATTATCATGATGTTAAGCTTTACAAGTTATGTTATGGAACTTTGAGTGAGTGATTTTAAGCAAACTTTAAGGCAGGTAATGCGGTATCAAAGTTTGTACTTGGAGTGTTTCCCTAAGGAAATATACCATGAAGCTATTTTCTTTGGATAAATTAAAGAGAAATTTGAGCGATAAAGAAAGTTTCATATGGTGCTTATTGACATTGAGGATGCATCTGAGGATTTCTAAGGAATTAATGTCAGGAGTTGCGAGAAGAGGTTGGAGCATATGTGATCAAAGTCACGGATAATGAGTGCGTAAGAGTATGACAAATGTTGGAGGGAGACGGACAAATGAAATCCCGGCTATTGATCTCGACTTTTTGTATTGATCATCACGTAAGTTCTTGGGTATATTCGAGGAGATGCATCAGGCTAGTAGTGTGTTGATTATATCGTTTTAATTGATGTTAATAAAGGTTAACTCTAAGTTATAGCTATCAGATAGATACTTGAGTTCACAGACTTGATAAGGATGATTTAGAGTGTTGAAATTTTATCGCCAGAAAATACGTAAAGTGATGGTTTTACATTATCACAGGATTAATTAATTATCCATAATGAGTGAAGATCAGGAGGATTTCTCCATCTTTTATTACATAATGAATGAACGAGAGAAGCAAATTTGAAGTATTTTGTATCACGAGAAGGCCTTTCATACTACATGGAAAATTTGATCGGATAGTACATACTTGATTGTACCTTATGGTACATAATGTTGAGCGGTAGAAACAACGTGTTTGAAAAATAAGTTTATCCGAACAAAGATAGAAAAGTGGGAATATCTGAAAAGATGGAGCTGTAAATGAGTCTATCATCAAGGAGAGTATAGGTGATCTAAGTTGGTTCAACCATAAGCTAATAAGGTCCGTGAAAAAACAGTCTGAGCAATTGATTTTCATTCATATTCATGGTGTGTCCACCGACAACGAGATGAGTCGAGGAACTTGGTAAAATTTGGCAACAAGCAACATGAGTGAGAATGATCAGCGCTATCTATGGTTGAATTATAGGTGAAGGACTCTAATCCTGGGTTTTTGAACATCAAACCGGGAAATATTCAAATATTGTTTCATTTTTATGATTGTTATGATGAGGATGAATCTTTAACATATACGAGGATGAATCTTTAACGTATTACCATTAAGGTGAGAATTTCTATTAGTTTAAATTAGAGTTGAATTAGGATTAATAGTTTTGAGTCAAATTAGGCTTAGTAGTTGGAATCAAATTAAGATTTAGTAATAGTTAGAAACCATTAAATTAAGAGTCATAATAGGTCATTAGAGTCCTAATATACTTCAATTTTCTTAGAGATGTGAGCCTATAAATAAGGCCATGTAAAAAAAATTTAATTGGTTAATAATATCTTGTTTTCTTTGCAAATATTGTAATTCTCAATGGCGAGACTCAAAATGATGTTCTTATCTATTTTTTTACTCATTGATGAGACTCCCTAGAAAGCGTTTGTGGGACTATATGGCTTTCTATCACTTCTCTTCACATATTTTTCTCTATATTTTTCAATATTATCTCTAGCTCACCTACTCAAATTTTTAAACAAGAAACACTTATTTTGATCCTTAAAGCTATCAAATTTGAATATTTGCGGGACAAACAATAAAGTATGATGTACCAAATTATTAGGCGAGGCTATTAATAAAACGAGGCCTTGCGTCACAGCATCACCACCGAGTTATTTGAATATCTAATTAGGGCGACCCGATTTGAATTGTATATCATTGTGGTTTAGTATAATGCTCCATATTTCATACTTAATCATAAATTAAAGGAAAAAAAGTTGACGAAATTAACAACGGTTCTTCTCAATTCTTGTTGCTGTGTTTGTTGTTCTATACTAATATTGGCCTTTCCCTACACATATTTATTTGGGCTAGGTTTGGTTTTAAGGAAAGAAGCAAAAGGAAAAAAATATTAAGGTCAATAAATTATTTTTGTAAGCTACTTCAAGCTCACTTTAATTAATTTAATTCTTATACATAATGATTAAATAGTTTGAGAAGGCATAATTCATTGATTAATTTTCATCATATTTGATTTTCTCTAGTATTTTCATAATCTAAAAGCCAAACAGCAGAAAATTATTCTTTTAATTGCAGTGTAGTGCTCATTCAATATCATGTCTCTATCTTGAATTTACAGAGATAGCCTTTCATAGTCCACCCTTTATTTTTCCCATCTTCGGTTGCTTAGATCATATTTTCATAAGCTTTTGAGTATCTTGATGAAAAAGGAATTTAGTTTGGTCACGATGGTGCATTTATCATGTAGACATATCAACACGAGAATCGTTTGTTCCATTATAGTTTACCGTCAGGGTTATATGTTTCTACCATTATTATTCACCTTGAGTCAGTTTTTCTTTTTTCTTCTTCATTGCATGGATTAGCTTCGGAAGTGCAGCGGATTTATGATTTATGTCCATGCGAAGGGATGATAATTGATGATGAATATGTCTGATGGGGATCGCTTGATAACCCGAGATCCTTGGATGGTTCGAGGATGCTAGAGATTGCCATGGCGCTTATCGACCAACATACACATGGTCAGGGAAGAAGACTCATCCCCGCAGCTAGGTTGCTTTCATATAATTTTTTTTTTTTTTTTTGGTTTCATATTGTTTCAAAAACATTTGCATTCATATCTCGATGTCATCTTACGTAATTTGGATACGGGTATATGGCTATAGGATGTCACTGCAGGCCGAAACTTTGGGCGTTCTCGGTGCCAAACTAAGCTGGCGAGATATATGTCTGGTGAGAATACGAAAAGAGATGACGGGGCATTTGATGCGGTACTGATCAGTTGAGCGAGATGCGACAGCCCGCATTGCTGATCCGCGAATGCTTTCTAGGCGTAAGTGGTAAAGTTCTTGGATCATCAACCTTAATCTTCTTTGATACTCTAACCACATAACTATCTCATCAAACCTTCAAAAAATTGAGTAATGGTTTTATCGCAGAAAGTCAGGACAGGAACAAAATGGCGAGCATGCGAGTAGCTTGAGGTGAAATGCGAGCAGATGATAATACCAACTGCGACAAACGGTTAGAATACGAGGTCGGGACCAGGAAAGACACATTTGGATGTAATTCTTTGTTGTATGTATGTATGTTTGTTTGTTTGTTTGTATGGAAAATAAGTTCCAAGTAGTTGGGCAAATGGGAATGCTTGAGAAACTTCTCACTTTCATTTTCTTTAATGTTTGTTATTGTGATGTTGATAAGTTGTCCAATTTGATGCCTTTAAAAAATTAAATTATTTTTAAATTCCTTAAAAACATAAAAATTTACATTTATTATTCAAATATGTAATTCTAATTTTTCTCAATTCACTTTCCCTTTTAGAATCATCATATATTAAGAATATTAAGATTTTAATACCAGCTCATCATGCCTAACTTACATGATAAAGCGTTTAATATTTAAATAGACAAAACATAGAGGTAGGTGTCTGAGTTTGAGTTCCAATGGAGACAATTTACTATATTATAATTAATGTATTTAGTTGTAAAAAAAAAAAAATTAACACCAGATATATATTTTTTTTAGGAGTCTAATTTTATACACCATTTTCTACCATATTCATTGTTTTTATGATATTTTTGATTCTTATCAATTTTGGGGCGTTGAAAAAATATAAAGGAAAAAAAGTGAAAGAAAAATACCCATTCATTCTTATTTTTTATGATATGTGGAGCTTCGGATCGGAAGGTCGGTGGGATCGACTCCCACTTGTAGTCATTTATTTTATTTTATTTTTAAATTTAAAATATTTTTTTCGTGTCTTAAAGTGGGGTTTTTAGCTCCTTTCTTCCTCTGCGGATCGAGGTCATTGATCCTTGTACGCGTAAGCTCTCTAACCTCTCGAGAAGCTTTCTACGTATTTTCTTTTTTTTTGTTCAGTTTTTGTTTTTCTTTCCCTGCTCTTTGGTTCCATGCCTTTCGTGTGGAAATGCCCTCTCGTGTAATTGCCTCCATACTACGATCTTTATAGTTTGTCAGTTTCTTTTCTCTCTCTTTCCTCTTGCCTCCTTGTATATAAAGTTGTTGTGTTTGATTGGTGAGAAAAGTGAGGAGAAGAAATGAAATGAAAGTGAATCTTGCGTTTTTATGTTGTTTTTCTAAAGGGATGAGAGGCGGAGCTTGAAGATTTAAATTTTGTTCGATTTTCTCGTAAAACAAATTTCTACGGTTGGATTTTACAGATTTTGAGCTTCAATTCGGGAGCTAGGTCATTTCAGTGAAAGATTTTGTCACGAAATGTAAATTTCAACTTTTAATCTGAGTCATTTCTTTGAAAAGTCAAAATTTTATTTTTCGAGCTTAGATAATCACCAAAATGTGGAGTTGCCATGACAAAATATCTCTTTGGAATGTATTTGTTTTGGGTATTATTTTATGATGAAGCTAGATTATTTTTTAAAATCTTTTTTTTAGGCGTTAACCGAAGGGGTCGGAGCATTGTTCGGTTGAAGAATGGCTTCAACAGGGCCACCACCGTCTTTGAAAAGATCAGATACCTCGTTAACAAGAGAAGGAGACCAACGATTATTACCCCTCCTAGGGGCTGAGTAAAGTGGGCAGTTCACATTGTCTACATGTCATAAAGGGAAAACCATATTGGTATACCATAATAATGCATTGTGCTTTTATTTTGGTTCTTAGTTTTTACTTCCATTTCAACATTTGGTTTTAATTTTGTTTGTTTACGTTTGTTCGTGTTGTTCTATGGTGATAGTTTGGCTTGTGGATTCATCCGGCATGCTCGAGGGCATGGCTGCTGCCATACTTTGATGAGATTGATCCTTGATGCTGATTTGAAATGAAGTTTAGAGAATATCATTATTGTTTTCATATTGTAATCCCCAGGTATGGTCATTTTACGCAATTTTTTTTTTTTGAAACAATGGAATGGTGTTCTGAATGGTCTCTAAGAAAATGACCTAAAACAACTATTTTCAAAACATATAAATATTCATCATGTCTTCTCTTTCTATACCTCTTATTCTTCATTAAGAACACTGCGAATCTCTTTATGGGAATGAGACTACATATAACACCCAAATTTTATGCCATCTTTTGAATGGCTCTTGCTTCTCAATGGTTTCTTCATTAAAATTTCCAATATTTCTTTTTCCTCAAGGCATAAACTCTTGGAAATTCCTCTCTTCATATGAAATAGCTTCCTATAGTTGAAATCTATCTTGGTTTCTGATGCGGCCTTGAGAGAAGATTTTCTTGAGCCAACTTTCTCCATTGAATTACATTTGCATGGGCGATGAATGCTCTTGAAACGGTTGAAAACACATCACTGATTGGTTATCTACCATCATAAGCATTGTAATAAGAGTATTCTCTGTAGCTGGATTGGAGTGATCACTCACATAGAAAGAACCATTCATGATTAGAGGTTACATTTACGGCCTTGGGGGATGCGAGTTAATGGACCTACCCCTTTGCATCCTACGTATAAAGTGTCCATACACACCTTGAACATGTACTTTCGTACTTGAGGAGCCTAAGAGGCTACAATAATCAAATCTATGTTTGGAAATTCCTTTGGAGAAGCCGGATTTGCATCTACGTATAAAGTGTCCATACACACGCTCGAACATGTACTTTCGTACTTGTGGCTTGAGAGAACTACATTAATCAAATCTATCACGCTAAAATTCCTTTGGGAGAAGCTGATGTTCACCTTCTTTGATTATATTGAGTTCCATTAACTTATCAAACGTATTTATTTTCTTCGGTGAATGGGTTTATGTTAATCTCATACATATCTACTTGGTGCTCTTAAATTTGTGTGCATGTAGCAACATATGCCTCAGCCGATCATTTCATTCAATATCTTTCATGTCTTGTCTTGTCAACCAGACTTTTGTCAATCTTGAAGCATTTTAGAACTTTCATCTTGAGTTTTTCCTTTTGGTTATCTACTCTACTTTTCTCATGTAAAATTGCCTGTTCTTTTAGATTTGCTCTCACTTTCTTGCATAGTAATGTGTTGCATTTCTTGTGCAGCTTTCACTTGGATCATGCAGCATCCCTTCCATATTTCCTGGAGAAGGTTGGCCATTTATTTAATTAAAATTTATGCTATTACTTTGCCTATAAATTAAGCTAAAATATTTGAATTTGTTCATTAGACCACATTAAAAGGGCGAGTTTTTATGACACATGCAACAAGGCTATCTACAAGTTATTTTTGTCGGATTATGTGAAAGTGAGCAAAGTTTCAGTTGAAGATATGTTGTATGATGAACAAGACATTCTTCGCTTCATGGATAAAATTGAGGTGAGTTGATTTTTGTTTGTAGATGTATGTTTCATTCTCCCCTTTTTAGAGATTAGTAATAGTTTCCCTTAATCTCCTCTCATTGTACGGCCCAGTTTTGAAGCTAATCTAAATGCATCTATTTCCTTTGATTGGTTGTAAGGGACTTAGATTTGGAGTCTTTTAATCTTTTTATTTTACGGTTCTAAATTTTGAATTGAGTATTATCTTTAAAGTTTCAATGAGCACCTTATTCCATGGAAAATTGGATTTGGAGCAATGAAACGGTATCACTATATGTTTGTTTGATTTCCTCATCCTTCTCTTGTATCACGGATTAGATTAGATCTGTTTATTTAAATTTGCAGTTTTCTCTAATGTTCTATCGGTCTCTTATTAAAAGTGTCTTTGAAACATCTACTACCTCATTCTTAAACTTGAAAATCTTTCTACCATAGACATTCTTACGAATCATAGATTCTACCCAGGAGTGCAAGAATATTCTTGTTTTAGATCTTCATGCAGTAGATTTGTTCTTCACCTTCTATATGAGATTAATTGGGTTTTAAAAATGTTCAACACTAGGAGGTTTTGGCAAATAATACTAATATAAGCGAATTAGTATTAAGATTTAATTATTTATACTTCTAATATTGATTTTTGGTGCTCCACCTGGCATTATGTTATTGTTGTGAATATAGTTTGAAACATGTTACATAACACCAATCTAATAAAATATAAAACTTATTACGAAAATAAAGGAGCGATATGGTGTGTGTATTTCTCATATGCGAAATATTGGTTTGCATATAATCTGCTTTTGTTCACGAAATTTGTTTGGACATTACAGCAAATTGACTTTAGATGTATTTGCTTAATTTGATTATCTCATTTAATGTTCTGTAAATATAATTAAATCAATCTTAACGGGTTATTGATTTCCATCGAGACTTTAGAAGTAAATGGGTATACGATTTTGGTGTTACACGGTGGGCACGTCCTTGGGGCTTTGCCGTGTTTATGGTTGATATTCTTTGGTGTTCAAGTACTTTGCGGAGACTATTCTGAAGAATTCGGCATCTTCGTCGCTGCGAGATCTGCGGTTCTCCCTGATATTTGTATAATTAGATCCACTTATGGTGTGCAACTCCATCAACCTCGGAATGTGAGGAGAAAAGCGACTTCACAGATGTCATCCACTCAACCATTTTTCTCGAAATTTGTGTTCTAAATCACATTGAAGCCGTAGTTTTTAACCATGCTGACTCCATAACATACCCATATATTATGCTTCCCCCCTTCAAAAAGGTGCGTGATTTTACGGACATATCAACTCTACATGAATGAGAGAGATGCCGATGTTTGCAAATTAGAATCCTTTTGAGTTCAAGCACATATCTACTTTGAAGAGCATTGAATTTTAACGATGTAGGTCCATCGGTGGTGATGGCGAGTCAGAATGGTCTTCAGAGTGGATTGTCCAAGACAACTATTTGAAACGTGGTGCTACGATAAGAAAATGCATGTGTTATACTGGGTATGTCGTGGAACGTTGGCAAAAACCGTCATCAATGTACCCGAGTTACTCTAATGAATGGTCTTCTGCTCCCCTCAACATGCGGGTCCACTACATATCTTTCTGGCTCTGCGGATTTTGCTAAACAAGTATGTTCCTGAAGGAGCTCGCTGCCTCTTGTCATTCTTGTCCATGGAGGCCCCGAGGGAGATGGGAAGCTGAAGCAGCTTATGCGGTTTAACGACCGCGGCTTACAAAATTATTTCCCCGAAGAAGCGTCGGTCGGTTGAGATGTATTTCTGCTACGATAAAATGGCAAAAACCATTGGGAGGCTTCTTTGAAAACACTGAAGTCGGTGAAAGCGTCAGCGGTTTCTGCCCCAGTAAGAAAGCGCGTTCACTTATCGGATAATGGCACCCGATGATCTCTCGCGTCTTCTGAAGCTATCACGGCAAATATCTCTAGAGATTTACTGGCCTTTACGGTGGTGCCTTTGGTGTATTGAAGCATAAGTGACGGATATTTAAGAGTGTGGAGTCATTGCGGATGAAGATTCGAGGTCCGACTTTTTCGTGTCCATGAGCAGTTGACGGAGTGAAGTATGAGTTAGAAGAAGCATATTTCATTGCAGCGGGTCGGGATCTGTCCATGACATGGTTCATGACTTTGTTGTGGCTCGGTTTAAACATCAATAGTAAGAGATCCCAAGGTAGTAGTTGAATCGAAAGGCCACAAAACTGAAGAAGAAAACAATAAGAAAGCATAAAAGGTTATCCATGCACTTCTTGTTTCTCTGTTTGGAGATGTAAAGTTTGGAGAGAATGAGAGCGGTGATAAGTGTAGATGGAAATGTGGGGCATCTTGATAAGCAGTACGAAGATGTCGAGGAGCGAGCCGAAGGCCTTAGGGAGAGCGTGAGTTGCATTCCGACGGATCCAAAATCTTTGTGAAGCCCGATCCCTCTATCTGTGTCTTAGCTCCTTGCACCAGGTTTTTCTCTATCCATTTTCGACTTTCTTCTGAATAATTCTGAATTTTGAGGTTAAATTCTATATCAATCAATATTTCTTAGTCGATTGTAATTAGCTTTCTTAGTTTAGGAAAATATTCAACATTGATCTACCTGATTCCAAGCTGGATCACATACATACCTCAACATTGATCACATCCTCCCTTGTATGTAAAGTTGTTGTGTTTGATTAGTTCTGAATTTTCTCGTAAAACAAACCGTGCTTTCTCTGGTTGGATTTTGAATTTTAAGCTTCAATTCGGGAGCTAGGTCATTTCAGTGAATATTTTTTCTCACGGAATGTAAATTTCAACTGTGCAATTCATTTCTTTGAAAGTCAAAATTTTATTTTCCAGGCTTAGATAATCAGGAAATAGCGGGTTGCCATGACAAAATGTCTATTTGGAATGTATTTGTTTTTGGGTATTTTTATGATGAAGCAAATTATTTTTAAATCTTTTTTTAGGTGTTAATTGAAGGGGTTGGAGCATTGTTCGAATTTGAAGAATGAAGCTGCGAGAGCCCTACAATCTTTGAAAGATCGGATACCTCGTTAACGAGAGACCAGCGGTGTATGCCCCTCTAGGGTTGGAAATGAAGAGTGGTAGTTCACGTCTTACATGTCCTATAAAGGGAAAACCATATTGGTATACCATAATGCATTGTGCTTTTATTTTGGTTGCTAGTTTTTTTACTTCCATTTTCAACATTTGGTTTTTAATTTGTTTGTTTCTGTTTTGTTCATGTTCTATGGTGATAGTTTGACTGTGGAATTCATCCAGCATACTCGGGCATGCATTGCTTTGCCATACTTTGATGAATTGATCCTTCAACCATTGATGTCCTTTTGGTGACCACGGTATGTTCTTTTCCTTGTTGAATATTGTAATGTTATTTGTTTTTATAACTTAGTAATCTGTTTGAATTGAAGTAGTTTAGAGAATATCATTATTGTTTTTGATATTGTAATCCTAGGTATGGTCATTTTTCTGCAATTTTTTTTTTGAAACAATGGAATGAATTGTTCCTGAATGGTCTACTGAGAAAAATGACCAAAAACAACTATTGCTAAAGCATATAAGAAATATTCATCTGTATCTTCTCTTATCAATATCTTTTTTTTTTTATCGGTATCTTCTCTTATCAATATCTTGTGCTATTAGAACCTTTAGCAGTGCTATCTTTATGGGAATGAGACTACACCCATAACACTAAAATTTTTATGCCATCTTACGAATAGCTCTTGCTTCTCAATGGTTTCTTCATTAAATTTCCAATATTTCTTTTTCTCAAGGAATAAATTCTTGGGAAATTCCTCTCTTCTATATGAAATAGCTTCCTATAGTTGAAATCTATCAACGGTCTCGATCGGCCTTGAGAATCTTTTGTGCTTTGAGTAGATTTTCTTGAACCAACTTTTCTCCATTGAATTACATTTGCATGCGATGAATGCTCTTGAAGCGATTTGAAAGCACATCACTAGTTAGTTATCTACCATCATAAAGCGTTGTAATAAGAGTATTCTCTGTAGGCTGGATTAGGTGATCACTCTATGAAAAGACCATTCATGATTAGAGTTCCTTTTCGGCCTTGAGGGGATGCGGGTTAATGGACCTACCCCCCTTTTCATCTCTATATAAAGTGTCCATACACACACTTGAACATGTACTTTTCGTACTTGAGGCTTTAGAGGCTACAATAATCAAATCTATCGCTGAAATTCCTTTGGAGAAGCCCTGGATTTGCATCTGTATAAAGTGTCCATACACACACTCGAACAAATGCTCGTACTTGTGAGGCCCCGAACTACAATAATCAAATCTATCTGCTAATATTCCTTTGGGAGAAGCCCCAATCCATTCACCTTCTTTGATTATATTGAGTTCCCATTGCTTTCCCTCGGCATTGTTTTCTTCTCGGTGAATGGGTTTATGTTAATCTCATACATATCTACTGATTGCTCTTAGGCGTGGTATGTAGCAGCCTTAATACTTATCAATGATCATTTCATTCAGTATCTTTCATGTCTTGTCTTGTCAATGAACTTTTGTCAATCTTCAAACATTATAGAACTTTCATCTTCAGTTTTCCTTTTTGGTTATCTACTCTACTTTCTCATATAAAATTGCCTCTGTTCTTTTAGATATTACTCTCCACTTTCTTGCCAGCATGTGTGTTGCATTTCTGTCACGACTTTCACATGGATCCATATTGCATCCTTCCATATTTCTGGAGAAGATTGGCCCACTTATTTAATTAAAATTTATGCGATTACTTTGCCTATAAATTAAGCTAAAATATTTGAATTTGTTCATTAGACCACATTCAAAGGGCCAGCTTTTATGACACTTGCAACAAAGGCTAACTACGCGTTGCTTTTATCTGATTATGTGAAAGTGAGCAAAGTTTCAGTTGAAGATATGTTGTATGATGAACAAGACATTCTTCGCTCCATGGATAAAATTGAGGTGAGTTGATTTTTGTTTCTAGATGTATGTTTTATTCTCCCCTTTTTAGAGACTAGTAATAGTTTCCTCTAATTTCCTCTCACATTGTCCAAGCGATTTTTGAAGCTAATCTAAATGCATCCGTTTCCTTGATTGGTTGTAAGGGACTTAGATTTGGGTCTTTTAATCTTTTTATTTTCTGGTTCTAAATTTTTGGTCAATGTTATCTTTAAAGTTTCAATGAGTACCTTATTCCATGGAAAATTGGATTTGGAACAGTGAACAGGATCACTATATCGAGCTGTTTTGATTTCTCATCCTTCTCTTGTACTTTTTTTGAAGGCTGAGAAATGGTCCATGTATCCACAGTTAAGCTTAGATATTTATTTAAATTTGCGGTTCTTATAATGTTCTATCTCACAGTCTCTTATTCGAAATTAATCTTACTTGAAACATCTACTACCTCATTCTTAAACTTAAATCTTTCTACCATAGACATTCTTACCTGAATCATAAGATTCTACCCGAGTA
>JAEQBH010009848.1:0-45176 GCA_016808115.1 Tetrastigma voinierianum
ACTAGTAGGCCCTTTAAGAGCATGGGATTGTTTGTATAGTATTTTGGAAAGACTATTTGCTTAGTCTTGAGTTACTTGACATAATTGAGCAATATATCTGAAATAATTTGCGAGGTTAATGAGGAGAATTAAGGTTGAATGATGATGATGATGATGATTGGGAATATGAAGGGCTGCGAAATTATCAGCAAGGGAATGAGATAATTATCAAGAAGAAGGGTCGAGGATTTCAAAGAGAAGAGAGATCTGGACCAACATAGCACACAAAGTGATCCTACATCACATTTCTATATGTATGATTGTTGCCTAGATTACTTTGTAGGGTGTGGCACTCCTGTAGTTGTGGAAGGAAATTTAATTCTAAACTCAATGTTTTCTTCATAGGATACGATAGACCCACATCAAATCCCCTTCCTCCTCCGTCGAAGCATTTTTAAGATCGCGATGCATCGATAATTTCATCCCAGCGGGCACTTGCAGTGTCGGAACAAACCCCAAACTTTAGAGCGAGCAGTTTGACTTACATTCCATTCTATTCCACCTCCCTATTATTGTTTATTTCCTTTTTGTGGTGATGGGTCCTTGTACTCAAGGCTTGCACAAGTATTTATATTTTTCACGAAGAAGATTATTAGGTCTAGTGCAGTTGTGCGGGATAAAACTCCACTTGTCCTTTCTACTTCAAAGCCCGGAGTTTGTCGGTATGGGCAAGAATGCAAAGACTTCATTATTTACGATCGTCGCACACTCTTTTAATGAAGAACATGTACGATGGACTGGCCTTGCTTGGGAGCAAGATGAAGGACTTGAGGTCTGTAAACAATGCCTTCATATACTGCCCACAGCCATACTGTAATTTTACACGGCATTCTTTTTCAGCATCTTGAATTCGAAACATTTATTAGACGTTGTTGCTGATTAAAGAAGCAACTCATAGCACAGCTATGATGCAGTTTGGACCTTAGTGGCTGGAAACCTCCTATATGGGTGTTGTATATCGTGACCTCTCTCGTTACTTGCTCCAATTTTTTGGGTTTGTATAATGTGTTATGACTATATGGCAATGTTTTGAATTAATGATATACTAATACCACGGTTCGGACTATATGTTTCATGTAGTCCAAATGTGCTCAAGACACAGTCTGCTCAAGTATGTCCCCGGTCTGGTCCAAGTTTGGCTCCCCATTCAAAGTATGCTCCCCGATCTCTTGCAAAGTTCCAATGCACAGCTCAGTTTTTCCTTTTTCTAAAAAATATCTTTTATACACGATTGTTTATCGCTACTGGCGGTCTTGAACACAGGAACCTCCCAAAACTCCAACCCAATCCTTTCTAGCTCAAGTCAAGCCCTCAAGGGAAAAGCTAATGCTATCTCTCAGTTTCTATTTGCATCCATAGTTTGAACACTTAGTTTTGCGGTATTTTCACAAACCAGTTATCATAGAGTTCATATCGTAGGTAAAATAAACGACCATTACTTCTAGTGGTTTTGATTCACGAACTTTACATGTTTATAGAAATTTGCTAACCTTTATGATGTAATGTCAAATTTTATTTTGACATGTCTTCATTGCTTATTAGAGACGTACTTTTAAAAATGAGTTGATTTCAAATTATGTCTACTTGTCGGAAGTGTTTTTTTGTACAAGTGGTTCTTTGTAAAAACCGATTATTATTTGTGCTTCTTTGACTCAATTTATCGAAATTCATCTGGTCCCGAACATTGTCTTCATTATTTTTTTTGGAATCCACATGAACCTTTGTTCATGAACGGTGTCCATGGCGATGATCAAACGGTGACCCTAAACAATGCATTATCCACAAAAGCTGGGTTATTACAATGCCTGGTCACGCACCTAGAACCAGTCGCGCGCACACTACAGCGCGCGGAGTTCAGTCGTGCGGCATTGCTGCGGCGCGGCTCGCTCTGCTTCTTCTCGTGACCCAAAGCCCACAGGTCGTGACACGGTCTAGTTAACAGCCCTAGGCCCGGTCGCGACAATTAGGTCGCGACCTCAGCGGGCGTCGGTCGCGACCTCGAAAGCGGGGTCGCGACGTTCCGCCGATCTAAACAAACCCGGTGCGGACTGAAATGGGGTCACATGACCCGATTTCAAACGAGGCCCGGTCGCGACCTCCAAGCGGGGTGCGACCTCAGTAACGATGTCCCTGCCCGGCGCGCAGCGGTCGCGGCTGCGGTCGCGGCGCCAACCACGGTAGCGGCTGTTGACCAAACCGAATTGCGACCTCGAATCATTCCTAACCTACGGCGACCCTTTTTCTGGTACGCGGCCCGGCCCGAGTCTTACCAAGCCCGGCTAGATCGCGTCTGAGAATTCGGAGATTGCGACCCAAAGTACGCTCCCTAAGGCTTTCGACCGTCGCGACCTCAAATCCAGGTCGCGACCCGAGTCGCCACAGCGGCTCAAACCCTTATGTGACCTCCTCGCGAGACTAAACCAGGTGCGCCAACCTCAAATTTGAGTCGCGACCTCAAGTATCGACCGTATCCACGACTTGAATTCATGTCACGACGAAGGACTATTTAGTCCCGACCTTAGCGAGTCGTGGCGTGTAGCGAGTCGTGGGCGTCTTGTGGCATTGTCGTGTGCCTTCTTTGCGTGCCTGACTGCCCACGCCTTGCGCGCGACCTTCTTTGATCCGCGACCCCCGAATCTAGGTCGCGACGGCCGCTGGGGATTTAGCGGTAGCCGTTTTCCGACCACGCGCGCATATATATGCCACCAAAATCCTCTAGTAGCCTTCACATACCTGCAGGTCGCCGTGCCTAAACAATTGCAATTTTACAGCTCAAAATTTTAAGAGTTTAATTTTAGCCCTTTTTCTTCTGGCGGAATAATCTTCGAATTCCACAGAAACACACTCATTCATGTTCAAAAACTAGAGCGATTGTCAGAGAAAATTATTATTATTATTATTTTCATGTCTGGACCGTTACGCATAATTCCTCGAACCTTAGGGGTTTTATTTTCGACCCTAGTGTTGAAACATTTCCTATATACTATTTTAAGCATACAATCACAATTCAATTACACATCACAATTAATTCATAAAATTCTCAATGGATGCATGATCTAACCCATTTCCCATCAAGCCCTAGGTAATCGTATACCTATGCTCACGATACAGTGTGACCTTAAATCTGTGTCCAGATTGACCACCGGAATCAACTGAAATCAATGCGTCTCACATCATGAGAGTAAAATGGCCACGTAGGGCCCATTATCCATACTCATCAAAATATATATTTTATACCTAAAAGATTTTAATTGCAAATTGTTTTGATTACAATTTATCCATTCAGGTCTCTTGCCCGATTTTACAAAAATACAAGATAAAGGCCATACTAGGCCATTTCAGCGCCGCCTCTAAGGCCTCGGATCACGTCCCATCCCAGTGCATCTTCGATTTTGAAATAGTTTTCCCTCGTGGGGTGAGCAATGCTCGGTAGTGAAATTTTCCTACTTGGGTTTAGGAAATCTTCCCCACCTAAGTGCTCATGTAATGACACCCCGAACATTCAAGTAAACACTCTGACACATGCTAATATAAATCATGCATATATTAACAAAATTCACTTACTAACCACATGTTATTTATTCATAACAATAACATAAAATTAGATCACATGAGCTAATATACAATCCCGGCAATTCATCTTGGAACTACCCACAAAATCACAATCAGCATATTTATTCCTCATAGTAATAATGCAACATCACACAAGCCACCTGAGAAACAAGTCAGGTAGGTATCCCAGAAAAGAACCTCTAGGGATTTCTTCACTTAGTCGAATCTTTTGGAACCGAAACGACCATCAGACGTGCTTCAATCTCATCCATTAAAATGACCGCAGCCAAGAATCAAACAAGTAGGAAGATCCACACACTCCGAGTTGTCGAAACTCCACCTGACCGGTGTCCGCATAGCTCTTGCGGCGTAGACCAATATATTTTTCTGCGGCGAGCGAAGCGGTCGAGCGGAAATCCTGAAGGTAGACACTCTCTCTCTAAAGGCAGCTACCTCTTTTCTTTTCCCTCCTTTCCTTCTCCCAAATCCGTTTGGGAGAGCTTGAATCGAGGACTTGTCCTCTCTTGCCACATGTCAAGCTATCATTGGTTGACTTGGATTTCCTTATCCACTTATCCTTCTACTTTGGGATTTTCCTCCAGCGCATCATGCCATGTGTCCACCATAAGCGCGGGCTCATGTTTGTTCTGCATGGCACGTATGGCACCTCTTGAGCCCTCAAAATGTTCCAAAAATTATCCACCTTTACCTCCGTTGCCCCTCGAGAAAAGCGTAAAATTCCCTCTTTGTCTCGAGAATTCGAAATTCAACGGCTGGTAACTAATTTAGCGAGCGATTCAACGAGTGAAGTCCGTTTCGTCATCCGAGATATAGAAAAATTCCGGATATTCAACCGAAATTACCGTTTTATCATTCCATAGGAAATCTGGACTTTTCGGGGTTTCCACGATTTACCGTACACTTTACGCTTTGGAGCTTGGCCAGCGATATGGCCGTGCATATGAATACATGATGCGGTATTTCCTTCATGTTACATGTATATATGAGTGCTACATGAAGAACATTTACATACCATGGATAATTATAATTTGCATCAATGCAATCCATGTTGTCTCAAATAGCATATACTAACATGATACTTTTCACACAACATGTTATTCGCTATGTGATAACACGCGACAAAGGTCCTGATACTTGGGACCCTTCCAGCGGGGTACCTCAGGTCCCGCCCCCTGAAACGCATGAACCGATTTGGTTCCCGAAACATCCACACATCATGAAACACAACTTCAAAACTTGGAAACTTTTAGTTTCAGTTTTCAAACCCAACTCACAGCAGTCTTGGGTACGAATGACAAACGATCTCAAAAATCCTCTGCATTAGGTCAGGAATTTGGAACTAAATAATATGACCTCTCATGGCCTCCATAGGCATTATACCATTATAAGGGTCTTTAGGTTTGAAATAGCCGAGGTAGAAGATTCTCTACCTTATGGAGTTTGTCGAAACTCAAGTTTTTTGGTGTGTCCACATAGGTAGCGCGTGTACCAACTTCAGTCTTCGGACTGTCGAACTTCGACCATCTGAAAGCTGGGAAATCCTCAATTTCTCTTTTCTCCTTTCTCCTTTCTTTCCTGACCCATTTTTGTTTGTTCCTCCTTCTTCACTTTTTCTCTTTTGCTTTTCTTTTCTCCCTCTTGGTTGCATTGACAGGTAGTCAAGGGAGAGCTTCCCTCCCTTACTGCTGCCACCATATGGTCCATGTTTCCTCATTATTTCCTTATTTCTTTATTTCCTTTGTGCATCATCTTTCATGTGGCTAATTGTAGGCCACATTCAAGTCTACATGGATCTTGCCATGTGTCACTCTCTTGGGGGTGCCATGTGGCATCCCTAAAAACCATGCCATGTGTCATCAGACGCCTCCTCAGCGTGAAATTCCGGTATCTCGGAATCCAGCGGGGGTCGACGTGGTAGCTAGATTCCGTGAGGGCGATTTCAGCGGAGGCTCCCGTTTTGTCATCCAGATATCTGAAAGGAATTCCGATTTTTCGGCCGAAATTACTATTTTTCGGGAAAATTTGAATTTTCCGGGGTTTCATTTCCTCGACATTGTTTCTTCTCGATTGAATGGGTTTATGTCAATCTCGCCACTATCTACGGCAGTGCTCTTAGGCGTAGTATGTAGCACCATATGCTCTTAATGATCATTTCATTGATGTATCTTACATGTCTTGTCTTGTTAATGAACTTTTGTCGATCTTGAAACTTTAGAACTTTCATCTTGATTTTCTTTTTTTAGTTATCTACTCTACTTTCTCATGCCAAAATTGCTGTTCTTTTAGATGTGCTCTCCACTTTATTTGCATTTATGTGGCATTTGCATTCTGTCACGACTCACTTGGATCATCTTGCATCCCTTCAAATTTCTTGGAAGGTTGGCCATTTATTTAATTAAAATTTATGCTATTACTTTGCCTATAAATTTAGCTAAATATTTAATTTGTTCATTAGACCACATCGAAGGCGAGTTTTATGACACACATGCAGCAAAGGCTATCTACAAGTTGCTTTATGCGGAGCATGTGAAAGTGAGAAAATGTTTCAGTTGAAGATATGCTATATGATGAACAAGACATTCTTCGCTCCATGGATAAAATTGAGGTGAGTTGATTTTTTTTTGTAGATGTATGTTTCATTCTCCCCTTTTTGGAGACTAGTAATAGTTTCCTCTAATTTCCTCTCATTGTTCGAACTAATTTTGAAGCTAATCTAAATGCATATATTTCCCTGATTGGTTGTAAGGGACTTAGATTTGGGTTTTTAATGCTTTTTATTTTACAGTTCTAAATTTTTTAGTTTAATGTTATGCAAAGTTTCAATGTACTTTATTCCATGAAAATTAGTTGGAACAACGAACAGTATCACTATATCGAGCTATTTTGATTTCTCATCCTTCTCTTTTGTACTTATTTTTGAAGGCACAGGAAATAGTCCATATTAATCACAGTTAGCATGAATCCAGTTTTATTTAGATTTGCAGTTTGCTCTAATGTTCTGTCTTGGGTTTCTTATTTGAAATTAATACTGCAGAAACATCTACTACCTCATTCTTAAGCTTATATCTTTCTAGCATAGACATTCTTACCTGAATCATAGATTCTACCAGTACAAATGTCTTATTTTAGATCTTCATATCACAGTGGAATGAGATAGGAAGCTCAAACATAAGCTTATCCGCAGTTCTTGAAACATGACACTAAAATTATTTCCCTAAAATGTCGATCGGTTGAGATGTATTTCAACTCTGAGAAAATGGAAAAAACCATTGGGAGGGTGGCTGAAAAGACCTGAAATCGGTGGGTATCGGTTTCTGCCCCGGTAAAGCGTTCACTTATCGGATAATGGCACTTGATGATCTCCATGTCTTCCTCATGACTATGCAACAAATATCTCGGAGGATTACTATTGTGCTTACAGTTGCCTTTGGTGTATTGAGCATGGTAGACCGGATGTTGAAAGTGTGAGTCATTGCTAGATGAAGAATATGAGGGGTCGAGCTTTTAGTGTCCGTGAGCGGTTATGATGAAGTATGAGTCGAGAGAAGCATATTTCATTGCCTTCCGGAGATCGGATCCTGTCGCGACATGGTTTCCCGGCTACATTGTGGCTGCGGTTTTAAACATCGGCCGTGAGATCCCAAGGTAGCAGTTGAATCGAGGAAAGAGATCACAAAAGGCGAAAGAAGAAAACAATTAAAGCATAAAAGGTTATCCATGCACTTCTTGTTTCTCTCTTTGGAGAGAATGGGAGCGGTGATAAGTGTAGATGGAAATGTAGGCGCATCTTGATAAAACAAAGGGAAGTGGGATGTTGAGGCGAAACGAAAGCCTTAAGGAAAGGGTGAGAGTAGCATTCCACGTGGATCGAAATCTTTGTGAAGCCCGATCCACTCTATCGTGTCTTAGCTCCTTCCCTCGGAGTTTTTCTCTGCAACATTTTTGACTTCTAATACCTATTAATTTTGAATTTTGAGGTTGAAGTTCTATATCAATCAATATTTCTTAGTCAGTGTAATTAGCTTGCTTAGTTTAGGAAAATATTCAACATTGATTTATTTCTTGTACCTTATATGTGGTAACACTCAAGAGATTTTCCTCTTCTGATTTTCGCGTTTTGGCTAAGCTTCACAAATGCATTATATTGTTGAACAGAGTTATCTCCCTGGAAATTATGATTATCAATGCATAACCTGAATGTTTTATTATGAAGCATGTGAACAATATTGTTGTTTTCCTGGTTGTGTTTTATTGTTTGATACTAATGCTAGATGCGATGAGTGTATTAACTTCTTTTAAGATGAGATTTGAGCCTCTTATTAATTTTCTCTGCAACCCCTAATTTTGAGCAAAATGGAGCTTTTGTGAGCATAGAGCAACAGGCTACGGATAAATGTGACCACCCATAGATAACAAAACCACCTTGCTTGTTGCTTTCCGATTCTATCTAGGGTTTTATGTGTTTGTTTTCTTTTCTATATGGAATTTGGCATATGTTACTTCTATTCAAAATTAGTAATAAAAAATAATTATTGGATTTCTTTTCTATGAAAGTATTAATTCTAAAGTGATATATTATATGCAAAGGTTGATTAATTTAAGAAAAGGACAACTATATTAATTGTCATGTATTATTTGTGATGGTTGTTC
The DNA here is from genome assembly GCA_016808115.1 of Tetrastigma voinierianum. NCBI lineage: Eukaryota > Viridiplantae > Streptophyta > Magnoliopsida > Vitales > Vitaceae > Tetrastigma > Tetrastigma voinierianum. Next base: position 8,263 of record JAEQBH010009848.1, read on the forward strand.
GTTCCTATTCAAGATAATTATGTACTTGAGTTGTTAGTATTGATGGGACTCATAACACCATTTACTCCGGCATTCCATTTTATATTTCAAGTTTAGAGCAAAGATGGTTGAAATTATGTGTAGGAGATATTGTTATCTTTTTTTTTTTTTTTTTTTTGACAATTAAATGCAATATAGTAAAAACAAAGACAGAGCCCACAAGTAAGGGACCCTCAGGGGATCGAGGGAAACAAGAAAACCCACCACCTAAGAAAGCTACCAACATGAGTCGAAAAATCATTGAGGATCTACAGACCTATTAGTCAGAGTACATATTTGTACGGACCAATAATTTACAAAGGAATAAGGTCTTCATCCTGCGAGGCGCTCACACACTATTTTCAAAGCAATGTTATTTCTTTTCCATAAATAGTCAAAACAATGTTAGGGCGCGCCATCAAGAGCGCCTTCCGTCTCTTTCCCACCCACGGGGAGCCACGCCACGAGATGAGGGTTTAAAGCTTGACTTAGGAACGCAATTCACCCCAATTTCGCGAGAGAAGATCCGTAACGGCCTAGCCACGGGACGATTAGCAATAACAAATGGTCAATGCGTCTCTTCCATCCTTCCACAGGAGAGCATCTATTGGCTAGAGCTCTTCCTCGGTTTTTAATTTGATCAAGAGTCAACACCTTGCCCCAAGAAGCTTTAAGCAAAAACTCATCTTGGTTGGGAACCCGATTACTCGAAAGAATAAGGCTGGTGGGAAAAAGCAGTAATTTGACCCAGACAAAAACATAGAAAGTTTCACGAAAAACACCCATCTTTAAGCTCCTCTCGTAAGCATCAAATCATCTTGGACTTTGGGAAAATTCTTTTTATCTTGTAAGGCTTGGAAGATTTTGAATCTCCTCCACTTCCCGATCATTAAAGGCAGCGAAGCAGGGTGAAACCCCACCCTCACATGAAACCATTACATCGACTCTGACCTCTTTATTGTTTGCCATGGCAAAAGGGCGGGATAAGGAAGGAAAAAGGCCTCTTCCCCACTCCAAGCATCCTTCCAGCGAGTCTCTACGAATTCCTGGAGAGCGTGGCAGACGGTGTCGTTCGCTCAATCTCCTTCCCGGGACCCGAGAGACCATGGCATCCCTCGGTGTGACACCCGACCACCTCTTTCCTCCCGAACTTCCGTGAATGACATTTCTCAGGAGGACTCCCTCTCATTTGCGGCATGATCCATTACCTGTGAGCCTTGTTTGAATAGCGAGGGCTCTTAATACCTGAACCTCATTTTTTACGTCGAACAAGTACAATAGGCCACTTCACGAGATGGGGTTTTTCTCGGTGCCGCTCCCGAAGAAGCCTCTTTGGTTGTTCAGGCGCAGTATCTAGCTTTGTCTGAGCATCAGAAAGAGACATAAAGTATATGGGTAAGCTCGATGGAGTACTACGGATAAAGAGTGATCCTCCGCCTTTGGGCTTATATATTGTCTGCTTCCACAAAGTCAATCTCTTCCTAAACCTTTCTTCAATGCCATCGACCAAGGCTGAGTTATGAGGGCTCGAGGAAGCTGAAATAGGATAGCCAGTGAAAGCCCGACCTTGCACCCGGCTCGCGCCCGCCGAATCCATACGCAGCGCTTCCCGCTGAAATAATTTTACTTTTGTTTCAAATTTGTCACTCAAACGGAGATAGACTCAAACCACATCAACAACCAACTTAGGTGTGCAAGTTGCTCTTGATCTGCCTTGCAAAACAGAAGGGTATCGTCTGCATACAACAAATGGGAAACCACCATACCCTCTCCGTTTCTTCTCCCTATATAGCAGCCAGATAGAAAGCCCCCTTGAACAGCTCTCTCAATGAGGCCACTAAGAGCCTCCATCCACTAACCTGCAGATAAAGGAGAAAGAGGATCCCCCATGAACCCCCTTCGCTCGGAAGAAACCGAGGAGGGTTCCATTCCTGCAACACGAGAGCGTCGCCGTGAGATGCAAGTGCAATCCAGGTTTAACCATTTCCTCCCAAAGCCCATTTTCCATGACACCAAGAAAGAAATTCGATTTAGATGATCACATGTGCTTTCTCGATATCTAAGCTTGCGAAATAAGCCCTTTCTCCTTTCTATTTTCAATGAAGCATCTGACCTCGATTAGCAATTAACAACGCATCTAAAATTTGTCTTCCCTCCACAAGCGCATTTTGTCTTGTTGACACTACTTTGTCCAACCACTCTTTCAACTGTTACTTAAAGCACCTTCGCCAAAACTTTATATAAACCGCCCGCTGACTAATGGGTCTAAAGTCTTTAATATCCGCGTTCTCCTTTTAGGGATCAAAACCAAAAGGTAAATTTAGGTTTCTCACGTGAACTTATTATGCTCAAAGTCCTTAAAGAATCCAGACCTCTCGGCCCCCCACAAATCCCGGCTCGCGGCCCAGCTATAGGAAAGCCGTCGGGCCGGGGCTTTATCCCCATTCAAGTTTGTCTTATTTGAAAACTTCCTCTTTGTAAAGGGACTTCAAGGCGTCGACGCCTCCCTACCAAGTTCTTTGGGTTCCGGACCCGGAGAGGAAAGAACAAGGCGCGACCTCCGGGATCGAAGAGGCGCTGAAAGGGGTGTCATCTTTATGGAAGCCTCATCTTGAGCAGGTTTGGAAATTTACTGACCTTTTTTTATACAATTTCTTCTCCTATGAGAATTAGCCATCCTATGGAAGAAACTCGTATTCTTGTCTCCCTCGCCCCAGACGAGTTCTGCGGATTTTTGCCTCAAAAGAGCTTCCTCTAAAAGGGACCGGTGTTATAATCCTCCACCAGCGAGTTTCTTACACTCGTTTCCTACGAGTCAACAAGAGTCATTCTCCTTCTCTCATCCCGGTGAGTCACTCTACTCCTTAGCTTCACTTTTCTTTACTTCAACTCCTACAGGCACCTCTACATTCCATGTTTTGAGAAAAGCCGTCAAAGCTTTCGTTTTACGCACAGGGCAAAACTAAGAAGCACGGCCAAATCATGCCTTGCCACCAGCCCTTCAATAACTCCTTGAAGCCATCAACCCTTAACCACATGACTTCAAACCTGAAAGGTATGGGACCCTTTCTAATGCCACCCGCATCTAACAAAATGGGACAATGGTCAGAAATTGGTCTAGGCAAGGTAGACTGAATAACACCACTAAAATAGCTCTCCCAATCATTAGAAACCAAAAAACGATCAATTCTAGACATTGAACAATTATTCCTTCCTCCGCCAAGAGTAAAGGACCCCCTTGCAGGGAATATCTCTCGAACCCAAATCTTCTATGATTTCGGAATCTTCTCATAGATTTGGGCGCTCTCCACCCCTCTGGCTCCAGAGGAAGCGAACCATATTGGAAATCCCACCAGCACGAGGCCCATTCCACCAAGCCTCTATGACACCCAATTCCTCCCAAAAACTCCCTTTTACTATCTAACGAGGACATAAACCCCGAAGGAAGGGAACATCCACTAGAAGCCATGTACAATTTCTAAAGCGACAAGGAGGCGAGAAGATCGAGTTTCCATATCAGCCCGGCTCCCCTGACTCTCTTATCCCAAAATGAGAGTTCCCCCGGCCCCGGTACCCTCCCATCCCGCATTTGATCTAGGAACCTTCCCACACCTAGACTGCTCACCAACCCAACACTCATATTCTGGACCTTGGTCTCCTGCAAACAAACTATATCCACCTTTTTCGGCCTATTGAAGGCTTTCGGGGACCTTTCTTTTATCACAGTTGTGCTCTAACGTTGCGACATAATCTTGACGTCGCCCGGGTTTTTGCGCATTTCCCCTTTGTTCCTCGGGACCTTTTTCATACTGCTTGCCCCTTGTATTTCATGGTGCATTCTAACTGCAAGCTCCCGCTCATCCTAGAAAGCGACACTGTTTGCCCTTTTAGCTCATTTGGATTACATTTAGCGTCGATCTCCTCGAGATAAAATCTCCCACTTTCGTGTCCCTTTGTGTCGAGAAACTAAATACTCACTAAATTTAACCATACAACTTTCTTCCGAAATCCTGTCTTCCTCCAAATCACATTGAAATTTGCAGTTAACACATTGGCTTCATCGAGGGGAGCCTTGATTCTAAGCGTTCCCCCATCTTTGCCGTCGTATCATCCATACACGGTAGCGACTCATCTTTCCACATCATCAGGAGCCCCCTACGCACAGATAATCCCGGAAGGAGAGGGCCAGGCCAAAAAGCGAAGGAAGAGAAAGTCTTGCCACCCTTAGTCGACCTTGAACTCACTTTCTATCTCTTGTGCGAGCTCCTTCCCCTTACTTGCCCTTCGGGATCCCAGGCAGCGAAGGAGGGAGACCAGAGCGAAACATATCAGTGGGTTATAACCTCAGGCATGGGATCACCTCTTGTACATCTAGATCATTCAGCATAGTGCATTAAGATTCAACTCTCTCTTCACCATCCATTTGATTAGCAAAGAGCCTCCCTCTCCTGACACCATATCCTTACTTTTCCCGGAAGAAAGAGAAAAAGAAGGAGAATCAAAGGAGGAAGATAACTCACGGCTCCCCCTCGAGATATAAGGAGCGTACCTGGACCCTTCTTCCCTCAACATCTCATCCGTAGCTTGGTTTCTCCTGGACAGACCCACCTCCTTTGAAATCTGTGATTTCCAGCCTTGAAAACCCGCTCACAGTCGTGGCGGTGATGTCCGGCAGCGCGGCCCAGCGGGGAGCGCGCGTCCTTGCGTCTACCGGCGACCTCGATTTTCTCTTTGAAGCTGGCCTAACGAGATTTAGTAGGGCCTGGGGCTTTTGCTCCCATCCAAATAAAGAATTTTGTTTAAAAGGAAATTTGGGCGAAAGGTGGGCTTGGTCCTTTTCCAAAGTCTTTTCACGTATATGGAGGCCCCGAATGGTAAGAACATAATTTTTTGGAGACCTCTTTTTCATTCTTGTTTGCAAATCTTTTAGGCCCATTCGATTGGACTTCAGTCCATCTCCTTGCCTCCTTCCCAATATAAGCCCCTTTTCTTTTCTTTTTTAATTCAAGCCCAGTTTCAGAAGCAGCTAACCTCGGGCAGCCTCCAGTTTCCTCTTCCCTGCCTCTGTCCTCCCCCCCTTTCCCTACACAGGCGTCAATTCTGCTTTTGGATACTTCAAACAGCAAAGAGAGACCGCTATGGTGTGAGACTTCATTGGCGCGTGCCGACGACACGTTGTTGTTAGCCTTGGACTAAATCTCTATCATCGGTAAACACGCCCTCTTAGGTACCCGTGCTTCTCCATTGTCCACCCGCCTTACTAACACACTCGTGACCCTCGTTCTTGAGTTTTGGCACCACCACGGAGATACATGCTGGAACCTCCCACCTGGCCCCGGATAGCAAAACAAGATGAACCCATCACCCGCCCGAAGCGGCACAGGAAGATCTTCTCTCTCGATTTTAACGAATTCTTGCCTTTATGCTGTGAAATTTTAATTTCTAAATCTGACGAAGAGAAAACCCCAGCGAGTCCCCTATTCTTAAACATTCTACTTGATTCCAGGCGAAGAACCGACTGCATGAACTCAAACCCCTTCTTTCCTTGCCAGAGATCCCACCCTGAAACAACCCAAATCTGGCTTCCATCTCTCTATCATCGGCATCCATTTTCAAAACACGCCACCTCTCTTCCAAAACTCTCTCGACTCTTCCTTGCTCTCAAATTCCTAGAGAAAGGTTCACATGACAACTTCTTTATACTTAGTTCTCCTTTGCCAAATTCCACTTCCAGTGCTTTCCCCATCTTCTCAAAGTGTCCATATTAAAGTGAAAATCTTCTCCTTCTTCCCATTTCCCAACTAGGCATCTATTTAGTTGTTCCTCTCTAGAATTCAAGCCGACCCCCGATTTCCATCCATAAAACATCTCCCTTTAGCTTCCCTCATTTCTTTTTGCGATCTTCACGAAATCTCCCTTTCTCGACGGACCTTTCTTCTTTTGTCCACTGACCTTCAAAGTAGATTTTTTCTTTTGAGGGCCAGAGGGGGTTACTCCCGAAACTCTCGACTTTTACGCTAGCGAAACCACCCCCTTTCACAACCCTCGGCCTTGAGGAACACGGAGACCAGAACTTTTTGCCTCAAATCCAAAAGCCAGAGCATAGCATGTAATTTCACCGCCCCATTTGTCTTCTTCTCCAAGCCCAGGAACCTTCTTCCATTTTCCCTCCCGTCTTTTGACAAACTTTTTCTTCTACACCTTACTTTACAATGATTCTACCCCGCTTCTAATAAAAAGCTAAGACTACTTAAGCCAAACTAATCGAGAGAGTAGCCTCTCTGCTTCTTTCAGGGATAACTCCTTGGAGTGCACTCTAAACCACCTCCCTTTGAACATTCAAAAATCTTGAATCCTTGCAAACCCGACACCTTTGTGACCCCGAAACCAACACCTTGAATCCAGCAGCATGGCTATACACCCCTCTTCCACACGTCTCATAAAATCCCATGTCTTCTTCTCACCCATTAAACCTTGAGCTGAGGTACGAAACAACCTCTTACAATAGTCAGAAGCCACTTCCTTCCTTTGAGTTCCAATTCAGGGGGGAGATTACTTGGCAACTGAGCACTCTTCAAGGTGCTTCAAGGGGGGAGAATTGTTATCTTTTGGTGGATCAATTCTGATGGATGAGTTGATTCATCATAAATTAATGTCTTAATTTAAATATTTATATATAATAACAGAATTTAAGGGGCCCTTGAGGCTTGTCTCGGAGTAGTAATGGGAAGAAAGATGAGGGGTGTGGGTGCCATGTAGAATAGGGTGATCGAGATGTCAAGCTTGAGTCCTTGTAAGAATAGAATAGTACAGCGTTGTAATATAACGTGGAAAAATAGAAGGGAGGAAAAAGAAAATAGAAGAAGGGAGGAAAAAGGAAAGAATGCATAAAATAATGTATTTTAGATAATTTTTGATTTATTTTTTAATTTTTCTCTTGTTTCCTTAATTGTTTTTAAAGAATGATTATATAGATATGAGAAATAATTAAAACTAAAATAATACGTATACCTGAAATTTTATTTTAAAATATTTTAAGAATAAAGGGAGATAAAGGTGCACAAATGCGAACTTTTTGATTTTGCATATTGCTTTTTTTAGTTCAAAATACTCCGATGTTTACTTTTGTGGCTCGACCATACCCTTGCCGTTGTAATTACATTGATGTTCCAAACTATAGCACCATAACCTATAGTTGATCTTCGGTCATTAATTTGAATCACCCGATCTGTACCCACTATAAACTTCCATTAAGAAGGCGATCGTTCTTCTGAAAAAAAAAAGAAAAAAAAGAAAAAAGAAAAAAAGACCATACTTAATTGTGGCTTTAAGGTAAGCTTAAGAATCCTTTCAATGCTTCGAGATAAAACTTTGATCGAGTGCTTAAGTTAGTTGACAATACTCATAGTATGAGAAATTTATCTATCTGATGAGTTTGAAATAAGCCTTCTTACATGTCTTTGATGCCCACCCTAAGTCTATTGAATCTCCTTAATCTCAGCTCCTGTTTGTAGTCGGGATGCGTAAGTGTAACATCAAGTTTGCATCTTGTTATCTTAGTTTATTTCATGGTCATACATGTTTCTTTGCAACAGTCATGCAATGCTTGGTTCTTGCTTCTTCCATGCTAAGAAAATATCTAGGGGTCCCCACCTTTTATCTCAAATTCTTCTATCAAGTGTATCTTTCGGCGATTTCCTTAAAATTGTAAGCGCAACAATTATATCGTTTACATAGACAATAGGAATGTTCATTTTCATGAATGGTGTGCATTTGAAATATAGTGTGCGGTCTCCTTGGTTTTTACGAAGAAGCCATATTTCTTTAATGACTTAGTAAATGGCTTAAACCCTGACCTGGGACCATAAATGATTTTCTTTAGATTGCACACACCCTCTTCTTGTTGGATTTCGAAAATCCATATACACTTCCTCCTCTAACTTCCACTTAAGAAAAAGAATTTTTAATATCGAATAGGAATAAGTTCTAACAAAATTAATAGCTGGTAGAGATAAAAGGATTGTAATTGAATTCATCTTAGTCATTTAAGAACAAGGTGATAACCATTACTGAAAATTTGAGTTTTTCCTTAGCTACTAATCTCATCTTGCATCTCTCAATGGGGCTATTGGTTTTATATGGGATTACGAAAACCCATTTGCATCCACGGGTTTCTTTCCACTAGGCAAATGCGTCATTCCATCTTTCACTCTTATGGAGTGCCCTCATTTCCACAAACACAATGTTTCCATATTTAGAACCTAGAGTTTCTTGTACATTTCAGGGCTGATTTTTTTATTTATTATTATTATTATTATTTTACTTGACAAAGCAAATGTAAAGAGGCCAATCGACGGTAGGAGACAAAGTAAATTTAGGGGATATTTAGTGCGGGCTCTGGCTGTTCCTAATGTGATGGGAGCATCAAGTCTAGATTTTATTAAAGAATTTGATTGAGATGAAGGATTGAAAATAATACCTTCTTTGGAGATGAGAATTGACAATTAGGAAAAAGGTAGGATGATTAGGGAAAATATAGTAAATTATATTCCAGAAAGGAAAGAGAAAAGATATGGATAAACTTTAATTGGAATTAATATTAGTTGGAACTAAATTAGAGTTAGTATGAGTTGGCATTAAAGTAGAGATCACTATTTAGAGTTAGATTAAGTTAGCCCGATTAGATTATAACATAATTAGAATTAGAATCATAAAAGATCATTGGAATCCTAATAAACTTGAATTTCTTAGAAACTTATAAATAAAGTTAATCAATATAAATCAAAAGCAATTGATATTAATAGTACTAGTTTTTTTTTTTAATTGTGCATATGTTACACTCACAATGATGGGAACTTGTAGAAATAGCATAGAGTTAGCATAGCCTAAAATTGTAAAATAAAAAAATTTCCTATGTCAATGGCCAAAAGGGTTGAAACTTGTAACTAAGGATGCCCTTAATGAAGCTTTAACCATTACACTAAAGCTAATGCTTGTATTTTCAAATCCTTATGGCTAGTAAATCTCACTCCAAATTTTTTTATAAAAATCAGTTTACAACCCTCTTTCATCTGCATCCTAAGTGCTTTTCATGTTTTAAAACAGCATTTAAGAGGGGAAATAGGAAGAAAATAATTCTGCGGTCTAAAGAAGGAAGAATAATCTAAACTTCCTCTCCAAAATTGAAGTCATGTGCCACAAGCTCCACCGCTATGTAAGAAGGCCTTGTAGTAGACCCAAGGTTTTAACGTCTCTTTTTTGTTGTATCTTCTTTTTCTCTTTTTCTTTTAATTTAATTTTTCTGTTATAAACTTTATTCCTTATTCCTCTCTTTTACATCATACAAATAGAATCTGACTCACCTATTTGAGTATAGGCAGCCATCCTTTTTGGTTGTCCTTCATCATAAGTTTATCACATTCTCCTTCTTCTTTAGCCAGGTATACCAAGGAGTTTATGAAATCCAACAACTTCATTCATTTTGTTACCAACATCATTCTATGAGTTATAGGCTTAATTTTAAGGGTCATTGATGAGATTATTTATAGTAGAGTAAATTGGACTAGGATTTAGGATCCACAAATGATGTCAAATCTTTAACTCTTGAATTCTCCCCTCAAAGAGTTGTCCGACAAAAAATGGAAGGTTCTCAAAAGATTTAACACCTACCGTGATATATTTTTTTCGGATTGGAGGGTGAAAATACTCAAACCTTTATGAGAGTGGAGAATAATCAAAGAACATACGCATAAGAGCTCTTAGATACAATTTGGACCTCTGCTCTTTCACTTTGTATGAACTTACTTAAGCAACATACTCAAATATTTTTAGTAGAGAAGATCCAAAGGGAATCCTCAGCCTTTCGACATATCGATTGGAGTTTATATCTAGAATCTTTTAAGGCTACTCGATCAAATGTGTGGTTGTTATAATACGATGGTTCAAAATGGACTTTTGGATGTTTTGTGAACATTAGAGCTCTTCTGTTTCACAAGATGTTAATTCTTTCTTTTGGCCACCCCATTTGGTAGATTCATTATTGCACAAAGAAAAATATGTATTGTCATTTCAAGAATATAAAGTCAGTAAAGTTGAATTGGAATACTCTTTTCCATTATCAACTCTGAAAACTTGTATTTTTGTTTGAAAATGGGTTGCAATCATTTTATGAAAATTTTTGGATGGGAGGGTAGCTTCAGATTTTTTGTCTAGCAAGTAAATCCATGTGGTACGTGTGCAATCATGGATAAAACTCACAAATCATTTAAAACCAAGATAAGATAGAGATGTGGGGGGCCCCTGAACATCACTATGAATGATATTTGAAGTCTATGTGTGTAGTTTTGGAGCAGTGAAAAACCTACATACGGCACCTATAGTTGTAATTCATATTCAAAAGTTGTAATGTAAGTTAGAAGCATTTATGAGTTTTTAAGTGAAAAGATTGTAATTAGATCAAGACTACGCTTAGTTAAATGGAATCCTCCTAGTTGATTCAATGATGAGTTTCAAATAATTATTCAATTTGATAATCAATGAGCGCAAATACGAGATGCAAGGCATGCATTTTATACCATCACTTATTTCAAGCGATGACTAATAGCGAGACTTTTGGATGCTTTGGCTATAGACTTCCCTTTCTGTTTTATAGGAAACGGGATTACGATGTGTAATGTATTCTTGATATATCTTTTGTTGCTACCGACTTCTATTCATCATGTATCCCCTCTAAATGTTATACTTGCTTTCTTTTCATGTCTTAGTTTTCTTCCTGATGAAAAGGTGTTCAGAGCACAGATTAAAGGAAATTATATTCCAATACATTGTTTGATGAGTTGTGTTCACGGTAATATATGTGCGATCTCGTGCGGTAGTGAAAGCAACCATGGCATGATTACACTTTAAAGTTGAGGTCCCCTCATATAATACAATGACGAACTTCTAGCAAATATGGAAAAGCAAAATGTCGTGATTTGGGCTTAAAAGGTCACACATTGGCATGAAGATGCCTTTGATAAAGCTAGACCACATTTCATGGATAATCCTCCCTCCCGAGGTCCTCTTTTTGGTGATCATGCTTTCGCATTACTACTGAAGATGATCCAGAGAATTGACATGTGCAGGTACAAAAATACCAGGTTATTTTGAAGATCAATTACTTACTCATATTACGTATTTAGAGATGGAAAAACAAAAAGGACTACAGATTCTGATGGTTTCTACTCTCTTGTACTAGGTATTTCGGTCAATTGATTCAGGATATGTGAGGGGATTCCCAAAGCTTGTTTAGGATGTTGAGGCACGAGGTTAGGACCCCTACGCTTATGTGCAATCCTTGTTAATTAGTGAGTTACGTATCCACTAAATTAATTTCAATCAGGTTTATGTTAGTTGACTTTATACTAGTAAAATGGCTTTTCTATCACCCCCTTTGCTTGGAATCTTGTTTGTGGAAAGAATATGAAAATAGATAAGAGCATAAATCTTTGCTTATGTAGAAAGCTATAAGATGGGTGCAACACTTCGTTTACATAGAGAATAGTATTTTCTTGGATACGCATATTACGGCCATCATACAAAAATACGGGTGTAGTGATAGTGCAGTCTTGTATCATCTGCTAATTCCCTCTGCATGCAGCCATGATTCTTTGTTAAGACATTAAATTTTCCTAAATTTAAAACTGAGTAAAAAACATGAGGTGATTTTATTATCTTTGATATTTATTTCACAATGTTATCTATTTTACCGTTGAAGTCGCTAAAGAATAATTCAAGTATCATCTACTTGCTAATACGCTCATATTAGCTTAGTATGCATTAATAGGCTTCAATTTTTAGGTCAAATTGGCATCTTAACAAGATATTAGAGCTTTGGTTAAGCTGAAATCTCAATTTTGTCTCACTCAAGTTTCTTGTTTGTTCATTCCCCCTAATCATATATCTATGTTTGTTGATCCCCATCTCTATCTCTTCCACGTGAGTATAGAGCATTTGAGATGGGTTATAGCCTGCCTTATCATGGGGTGTTATTTGTAATTCATGGTCGACATCTGTCTCTCTCCAGTGGAGTATGATCCTATTTAGGAAGTTATTAAACTAGTGTGCTATTGGACAACCCTAACATGATAAGCTTTTGGATGAAATTTCTTCTCACACATTGTTTGATGAGATACGCGAAAATCTTATCTACATGATAATCTTGAATGCATGAACCACGGTTTTAAAGGCGCGCCTTGCGGACTTTAATTTCCTTTTGAACTTGGCTTTTTAAGCTTGATATTTCTAATTATATATTAATATTCATATAATTTCTTTACCTTTATATTGAATGTTTCTTTTAAATGTTAGGAATGTTAATTTTTTTAATTCAATTAGATTTGAATCATATTTTTATAAAAATAATGTGCATCCAGGGTCACATTTCACTTCATCCAAGCGCGCGCCTTGCGCTGTGCTTAGCGCCTAAGCCCGAGGAGGCTTTTGTGCCTGGGTGTGCGCACCTTTAAAACTATGTGCATGAATTTATTGAAATTTGGTTTTCTTTTCCAAAATTCGGGATTTTTAGGTTCTTGCCCTATTTTACCATAAAATTTTGACATTTTGCACATGTAAATAATATTTCCTTCTCTCTTTTTCTTCCTTACTTCTTTACTCTATTTTTCGTGATTATAATAATTAGGTGTATTCTTACACTCTCTAAAGTCAATAGATGCTTATTCAAAATTTCCTTCAAATCTTTTGTTTCTAATTCATGCTTTAAAGAGTTCATTCTTCTATGTTTTCTAATTCTACATTCTATTTGTGTGGCGAGTCTGCGACAATTTAATTCACATGGAATGGCCTTACAAATTTGTAGCAAAATCGGTGCATATGAACATTTACGTGTCTATATAGTGATACCGATGTGGCCAGAAAGTGTTCAGTGATATCTTTGCCGTGCAAGAATTTCTTTTTGGCGAGGTTAAACAAACATCCTTTTCTCATGTATTGTAGTTATCTTCTACCTCCACGACATTCGAGGATGTGGGTTGGATATTTTTCTAACTTGGCAGGGCGTACTTTTTGTTTTTCATTTGTCATTTTGGTGGATCATTCACCTATGCATTGATAGCGATTTATGGTAGTAAGTTGAAAGTTATGTCTAAAGGGTAAAGGTCGATCCGGAAGCCTGGAATCCGACGGAGCAAGGAAAAACATCCTTTTATTTTATATTTTTTTTACTACAAACTACATAATCTTCCAAAACTTGTTACCCTCACAGATAAAATCTTCATCAGAGGATTGAGATGAACTTTGAATATGAATGTTGAGCAGTTTTATGGATAAAGTTGAATCCTAGGTGTTTTAATTCACTAAAAATATGCAATCTGAGAATAATCGAGGAAGATAAAGGTAAAGTTTCATGGCAGGGAATGCATAGGCAGTTTTTTTCCAAGAGATTGCAAAGTGGTGAGGTTTAAAGAGTAAAATTGTTGGTGGAATGGAAGATTTTTCGAGTGTATTAAGAAAAGAATGTAGCATCGGATAAGATGGGAAGTTAAGAAAATTATTCACTATCTTGAAGGCTCAAAATAAAAATTGAAGTAAAATTGTGGCTGTGATGGTTATATGGTAAGATAGGTATGAAGTGTGTTATGACCCATTATGAGTCCCAAATCGCTAAATTCTTTGCTTGATTTTGTGGGTTATAACCCTTGGGCTCCCTCCCTTGATAACTAGCTTTTAAGGAGTGAGCTCTACTCGGTGGTTGTAGCAGTGGTATTAGAGTGGATTCGTTTCCTTGGGATGACCCCGAGTCTCGAGTGTGGGAGGGCTGCTACGAGTATAAAGTCGTGAAGTCATATGAAGTGTTGTGGGAGGGCTACATTACCCGTGGGTCTGTGAAGTCACCAACCTGTGGGCGTGGGTTTTGAAAGAGGGATGGATTGATTTATGACCCATTACATGAGTCCACATAAGCTAAATTCTGACTTGGCCTTGTGGGTTTATAACCCTTGGGTTCCCTCAAGCTTGATAAATGGCACCCACAAGAATTGAGTTCATTCAAGAGTGGTTGCAATAGAAGATGCGTAGGAAGATGAGTGCGGACCATTCAATTGCATTAAATTAGATCCTTAGAATTTTTAGTTTAGGCTTAGGGTGTGGTATTGACATGAGATAGGAAGTCTAATCATGAAAGATGATAATATGGAAGGTTGTAAGACATGAGGATTTTTCTTTTTTATAGCGATGCATAGGACTAATTTGTTTAACAGACATGATCACGCTGAAGACCTCAAAGGTGAAAAGCTTGCTTTTTTGTAAACATAATATCTGAGAAAGAAGGAATTAGAATATAAAGCCACACAGAATTATCATGATGTTAAGCTTTAGAGTTATGTTATGGAAATTTGATTTGAGTGATTTTAAGCAAACTTTAAGGCGGTAATAGGTATCGAGTTTGTACTTGGAGTATTTCCCCTAAAAATATACCATGAAGCTATTTTCTTTGGATAAATTAAAGAGAAATTGAACAATAGAAAGATTTCCATACTTAGTGCTTATTGACATTGAGAGGATGCATGCAAGGGATTTCCCAGGAATTAATGTCTTGGGTTGCGAGGAAGAGAGAGGTTGGAGCAATATGTGATCGAGGCACGGATAATGAGTGCGCCAAAATTATGACAAATGTTGGAGGACAGACAAATGATCCGACTATTGATCTCTTACTTTGTAATGATCATCACGTAAGGATTCTTTGGGTGGTATATTCGAGGAGAGATGCATCACGAGGCTTGTAGTGTGCTGATTACTTATTGTTTTAATTGATGTTAATAAAGGAGTTAAGCTCTAAGTTATAACTATCGAGATAGATGCGCCAGGTTCACAGGGCTTCAAGTAAGAGATGAGACTACGTGAAATTTTTATCGCCATAATCGTAAAGTGATGGTTTTGTTATCACCCAGTTAATTAATTATCCATAGAGTGAAGATCGGAGGTTTCTCCATCTTGTTAGTACATAATAAGATGAACAGGAGGAAGCAGAGATTTAGAAGTATTTTGTATCACGAGAGGCCTTTCATACACATAGAAGATGATCGGATAAAATTATATAGATTATGCACTTGGTACATAATGTTGGCTATTAAGAAACAAATGTTTGAAAAATAAGTTTATCGAACAAGATAGAACAAGTGGGAATAGAAGAAAAGATGGAGCGTAAAATGAATTCTATCATCGAGAATATGAGTGATCTAAAGTTGGTTTCAACTGTAAGCTAATAAGGTCCGTGAAAAAGCAGTCCGAGACGGTGATTTCATTTCATATTCCATGGTGTCACAACAACGAAGGGAACAGGTCAAGGACCTTGGTAACTTTTGGCAACAAACGCGACATAATTGAGAAGGATCAGCGTATCTATGGTTGAATTATAATTGAAGGACTAAATCCTCGGGTTTTTGAACATCAAATAAATATTCAAATATTATTTCATTTTATATGATTGTTATTATGAGGATGAATCTTTAACATATACGGGATGAATCTTCGCATTATTCATTAAGGTAGGGAATTTACATTAGTTTAAATCAGGTTAGATTACCGGATTAATAGTTTGAAGTCAAATTAGAAGCAGTAAGATTTGGAATCAGAATTCAAGATTTAGTAGTTAGAAACCAAATTAGAATTGAAGTCATAATAGGTCATTAGTGTCCTAATATACTTCAAATTTTCTTAGAATGTGAGCTTCTATAAATAAGGCCCCATGTAAAAAAAATTTAATTGAGATTTAATAATATTTTTTGTTTCTTTGCAAATATTGCAATTCTCAATAAGCGAGACTCAAAACCAGTTTTCTTATCTATTTTTCTCTGTTGTTGGACTCTAGGCGTTTGTGGGATTCTGAGAAACACATCTGCTTCTCTTCTACATATTTTTCTCTATATTTTTCAATATTATCTCTAGCTACCTACTCAAATTTTAAGCGAGAAACACTTATTTTGATCCTTAAAGCTATCAAATTTGAATATTTGCGGGGACAAACAATGAGTATGATCTTACCAACTTATTGGGCGGGCTATTAAATAAAAGGGCCCTGGCGATCGCATCACCCGCGGGATTATTTGAATATCTAATTAGGGCAGCTTCCCCAATTTGAATTGTATATCATTGTGGTTAGTATAATGCTCCATATTTCATACTTAATCATAGAATTAAAGGAAAAAAAAAAAGTTAGGCGGAAATTAACAGCAGTTCAACCTATAATTCTTGTTGCTAGTAATTTGTTGTTCTATATGACAGTATGGCCCTTTCCCTCTACATATTTGTTTGGGCTAGGTTTAGTTTTAAAGGGAAAGAAGCAAAAAGAAAAAAAATAGGGTCAAATTATTTTTATTAAGCTACTTCAAGCTCACTTTAATTAATTTAATTCTTATACATAATGATTAAATAGTTTGAGAAGGCATAATTCGCTGATTAATTTTCATCATATTTGATTTTCTCTAGTATTTTTCATGATAAAGCCAAACATGAGAAAATTATTCTTTTAATTGCAGTGTAGTGCTCATTCAATATCATGCCTCTATCTTGAATTTTTGAGCTAGCCTTTCATAGTCCACCCTTTATTTTTCCCATCTTGGTTGCTTAGATCATATTTCATAAGCTTTTGAGTAATCTTGATGGAAAAGGAATTCAGTTTCGATCGATGGTGCATTTATCATGTAGACATATCAACAGAGAATCATTTTGTTCCATTATAGTTTGCAAATCCGAGGTTATATATGACACTACCATTATTATTCACCTTCAGAGTCACGTTTTATTTCTTTGCTTCATTGCGGGGATTGGCTCGAGAAATGCAGCAGTTATGATTGTGTCCATGCCAAAGGGATGACAGGTTGATGACTGAATATGTCTGATGAGATCCGCCAATATTAACGAGAGATCCTTGGATGGTTCAAGGGATACGAGATTGCCATGGCGCTTATCGACCCGACATAGCACGCTGGTCGAAGACTCATCCGCTGGCCAGGTTGCTTTCATATCAACTTTTTTTTTTTTGGTTTCATATTGTTTCAAAACATTTGCATTCATATCTCAATATTCATCTTACGCCAATTTGGATACGGGTATATGGCTATAGGATGTCACTCGGGCGAGCACACAGGCGTTCTAGGGATTGTTTTACTTGACGGAGACTCTAGAATGTATGAGAAAAGTGAACAGCATTGCCAAAACTAACTGGCAGATATATGCAGCTAAAGAACACAAAGCCCGGTCACGAATGCTTTCCAGACCTAGGTGGTAAAGTTCTTGGATCATCAACTAATCTTCCTGATGCTCTAACCACATAACTATCTCATCAAACCTTCAAAATTGAGTAATGGTTTATCATGAAAGTCCAGACGAGGAACAAAAATGGCGACATCTTGATTAGCTTGGTGAAATCACCGGAACAAGATGATAATAATACCTTTGCAACAAACGGTTAGAATCGAAATTTGAGCAGAGAAGAAGACACCTCTGTTTCAGATGTAATTCTTGTTGTATGTATGTATGTTTGTTTTGTTTATGGAAAATATAAGTTCCAAGTAGAAAACATTTTACGATGATGGTACAATATTAATATCAAGTTTCCATGATATTGGGAAAATGGAAAGCTTGAGAAACTTCTCACTTTCATTTTCTTTAATGCTTGAAAGTATTGCATGATGTTGATAAGTTATCAATTTGATGCCTTTAAAAAGTTAAATTAAGTGAAATAATATTTATTTAGTATTACTACCTTATATACTAAATTAGCAATCTTAATAAACACATAATAATAATTTTTTTAATTCACTTAAAACCTTAAAATTTACATTTTATTTATTCAAATATGTAATTTTATTTTCTCAAATTCACTTTCCCTTTTGGAATCATCATATAATAAAAATATTAAGATTTTAACACCAGTCCATCATACCTAACTCAAACAGTTCAACATTTAAATAGGTAAGGCATGACCCGAGCTTGAATTCCAATGTGGACAGTTTACTACAGTGTAATTAATGTGTTTAGTTATAAAAAAAGTGCACCATTTTTTTTTGAGTCTACTTTTATACACTATTTTCTACCATATTCATTGTTTTTATGATATTTTTTATTCTTATAAATTTTAAGGGCGTTAAGAAAAAAATAAGTAAAAGGAAAAAAAGTGAAGGAAAAAATACCATTCAAAATTGTTAAAATTATTCTTATTTGTAACTGAAAAATGTATTTAGTGATAATTATATTTAAATATAAAAATTTAAAAATGATTGACCCGCATCGTATGCATTTATAATTAAGCGCGTACGGCGTGAATTTGTTTTATTTTATTTTTTTTAAAATTAAAAATAATTTTTTTCGTGTCTTCTAAAATTAGGGTTTTTAGCTCACTTTCTTCCTCTGCAGATTCTGAAGTCATTCAAATCACTGTACACTGTAAGCTCTCTAACCCTCTCGAAGCTTTAAATGGCTTTTTCTTTCTATTTTGTTCGAAGTTTTTGTTTTTCTTTTTCCCTATACTTTGGTTCCCGACACACTCTTGTAGTGGGTTGAAAATCTCGTGTAATTGCATCCATACTCACGATCTTTTGCCATAGTTTGTGGGTTTCTTTGCTCTCACTTTACTTCCTTCTCCCTTGTATGTAAGGTTGTTGTGTTTGATTAGTGAGAAAGTAGGGGAGAAGGGGAAATGAAGGGGGGGAAGTGAATCTTAACGTTTTTATAATGTTGTTTTCTAAAGGGATGAGAGGTGGGAGCTTGAAGATTTAAATTTTAGTTCGAATTTTCTCGTAAAACGAACTTCTACGAAGTTGGATTTTGAATTTTGAGCTTCGGTCGGGGCTAGGTCATTTCAGTGAAAGATTTTCTCACGGAGTATGAGATTTCAACTTTGTACAAAGTCATTTTCTTGAGAGTCGAATTTATTTTTCGGGGCTTAGATAATCATCAAAATAGCGGGAGTTGCCATGACAAAATGTCTCGCTGGAATGTATTTGTTTTTAGGTATTATTTTTATGATGGAAAGCAGATTATTTTTTAAATCTTTTTTTAGGGTGGTAATTGAAGGGGTCGGAGCATTGTTCGATTTGAAGACGGCTAAACGGGCCTAATCTTTAGAAAGATCGGATCTACTCGTTAGCGCAGAGAAGGAGACCAACTGATTATTACCCCTCTAGGAGCTGGAAATGAAGTGGGCCGTTCCTGTGTCTACATGTCCTATAAGGGGAAAACCATATTGGTATACCATAATGCATTGTGCTTTTATTTTGGTTGCTAGTTTTTTTACTTCCATTTTCAACATTTGGTTTTTAATTTGTTTGTTTCTATTTGTTCATGTTCTATGGTGATAGTTTATTTGTGGAATTCATCCGGCATGCTCGAGGCATGGTACCTTTGCCATACTTTGATGAGATTGATCCTTGATCACTACTGATTTGAGAAATGAAGTTTAGAGAATATTATTATTTATTTTCATATTGTAATCCTAGGTATGGTCATTTTTGCAATTTTTTTTTTGAAACAATGGAATGGTGTTCCTGAATAGTCTCTAAGAAAAATGACCTAAAACAACGCTATTGCTAAAGCATATAAATATTCATGCTGTATCTTCTCTTATCAATATCTTGTCTTGTGAAGACCTTTGCGAGATATATCTTTATGGGAATGAGACTACATATAACACCCAAATTTTATGCCATCTTTTTGAATGGCTCTTATGCTTCTCAATGGTTTCTTCATTAAAATTTCCAATATTTCTTTTCCTCGAGAATAAGCTCTTGGAAATTCCTCTCTTCATATGAAATAGCTTCCTATAGTTGAAATCTATCACTGGTTTCCAGTCTGGCCTTGAGAAGATTTTCTTGAGACAACTTTGCTCCATTTGAATTCTGACTGCATGGCTGATGAATGCTCTTGAAATGGTGAAAGCACATCACTAGTTAGTTATCTACCATCACTAAACATTGTAATAAGAGTATTCTACTGTAGCTGGATTAAGGAGTGATCACTCACATAGAAAAAGACCATTCATGATTAGAGAGGTTCCTTAATTAGGATGCGAGTTAATGGACCTACCCCTTTGCATCTGTATAAAGTGTCCATACACACACTTGAACATGTACTTTCGTACTTGAGAGCCTGAGAGGCTACAATAATCAAATCTATCAGCTGAAATTCCTTTGGAGAAGCCCCCTTTGCATCTCTATATAAAGTGTCCATACACACTCGAACATGTACTTTTCATTACTTGCAGGCAGGAAACTACATTAATCAAATCTATGCGCTAAAATTCCTTTGGGAGAAGCCCCAATCATTCACCTTCTTTGGATTATATTGAAGTTCCCATTGCTTTCCTCAACGTTGTTTTCTTCTCGGTGAATGAGTTTATATTTAATCTCATACATATCTACTGCCCGGTACTCTTAGGTATGTAGTATGTAGCAACATATCGCATCAATGATCATTTCATTCGATATCTTTCATGTCTTGTCCTTGTCAATGAACTTTTGTCAATCTTAAACATTTTAAGAACTTTCATCTTCAGTTTTCCTTTTTGGTTATCTACTCTACTTTCCTTAACCAAAATTGCCTATTCTTTTAGATTTACTCTCCCTTTCTCTTTGCATTATGTGTATTTGCATTTCTTGTGCGACTTTCACTTGGATCATCTTTGCATCCTTCCATATTTCTGGAGAAGGTTGGCCATTTATTTAGTCAAAATTTATGCTATTACTTTGCCTATAAATTAAGCTAAAATATTTGAATTTGTTCATTGGGCCACATTCAAGGGGCGAGTTTTATGACATGCAACAAAAGGCTATCTACAAGTTATTTTGTCGGATTAACTATGTGAAAGTGAGCAAAGTTTCAGTTGAAGATATATGTTGTATGATAGACAAGACATTCTTCTTCATATGGATAAAATTGAGGTGAGTTGATTTTTGTTTGTAGATGTATGTTTCATTCTCCCCTTTTTAGAGATTAGTAATAGTTTCCCTTAATCTCCTCTCATTGTCCGAACTGATTTTGAAGCTAATCTAAATGCATCTATTTCCCTGATTGGTTGTAAGGGACTTAGATTTGGGTCTTTAATCTTTTATTTTCTGGTTCTAAATTTTTTAGTCAATGTTATCTTTAAAGTTTCAATGAGCACCTTATTCATGAAGAGTGGATTTGGAGCAATGAGAGCAGGTATCACTATATCGAAATTTGTTTTTTGATTTCTCATCCTTCTCTTGTATCACACGGATTAGATTAGATACATTTATTTAAATTTGGAGTTTTTCTCTAATGTTCTATCCGAGATCTGCCATTAAAAATTAATCACTGTGAAACATCTACTACCTCATTCTTAAACTTAAATCTTTCTACCATAGACATTCTTACGAATCATAGATTCTACTGAGTGCAAATATTCTATTTTAGATCTTCATACATGGAATTTGTTCTTCACCTTCTATGAGATTAATTGGGTTTGTCTTCTAACATAGGGAGGTTTTGGCAAATAACTAATATAGCAGAATTAGTCTATTAAAGATTTAATTGACTATACTTCTAATATTGATTTTTGGTGCTCCACCCGCGACATTATATTATTGTTGTGAATATAGTTTTGAAACATGTTACATAACACCAATCTAATAAAATATAAAACTTATTCTGAAAAAAAAAGGAAGCAATATGGTGTGTGTATTTCTCATATACGAAATATTAGTTGCATATAATCTAACTTTGTTGCGGTATTTGGACATTTACAGCAATTACGACTTTAGATGTATTTGTAATTTGATTATCTCATTTAATGTTCTGTAAATATAATTAAATCAATCTTGCGGTTATTGATTTCCATCAGGACTTTGAGAAGTAAATGGTATCGATTTTGGTGTTACGGTTGGGCGCGTCCTTGGAGCTGCCATGTTTATGGTTGATGTCTTTGGTGTTCGAAAGTACTTTACAGCTGGAACTATTCTGTAAAGAAATTCGACATCTTCGTCTTCTTTGAATCCTAACGAGTTCTCCCCCGATATTTGTATAATTGAATCCACTTATGGTGTGCAACTCCATCAGGCTTCGAATGTGAGAGAAAAGGCGGCTTCCGCAGGATGTCATCCACTCAACCATTTCTCAAGGGGTACGTGTTCTAATCACGATGAGTAGTCTAACCATCCTGACTCCATAACATACCCATATATTATGCTTCCCCCTTGCAAAGTGCATGGCTGTTTACGGACAGCCGCATCAACTCCATGAATGAGAGGATACGCAATCCAATTTGCAGGTGAATCCTTTTGACTTCAAACACATATCTACTTTGAAGGCATTGAGAATTTTAACGATGGAGTCCATCGGTGGTGATGGCGAGTCAGAATGGTCTTGAGTGGATTATCAAGACCTTCTTTGAAGCGTGGTGCTCACGATAAGAAAAAATGCATATGTTATACCTGGGTATGTAAATTTAGGAAGGAAACGTTAAGCGAAACCATCGTCAGTAAGACGAGGAAATTTACTCTAATGAATGGTCTTCTTTGCTCCCCTCAACATGCGAGGTCCACTACATATCTTTCTCGCTCATGCAGTTTTTGCACGAACAGAGTATGTTCTGAAGGGAGCTCGCACACCCCTAACGTGTTCTTGTCCATGGAAGGCCAATGAGATGGGGAAGCTCAAAGCGGAAGCTCTCCTTCCGGTTTGTGACCCATGACACAAAGTGATATTTCAGAATGTCGGTCGGTTGAGATGTATTTCTACTACGATAAATGGCAAAACCATTGGGAGGCTTCTTTGAAAACACCCACAGTCGGTGGCGTCGGTTCTTTGGTAAAGAAAGCGTTCACTTATCGGATAATGGCACGATGATCTCCGCGTCTTCTGCGGCTATCCCGCGACCAAATATCTCCTAGAGGATTACTATTGCTTCTGATGGTGCCTTTGAATATTGAAGCATAAAATTTAGGCGAATATTTAAAATTAATATGGTGTCATTGCGGATGAAGAATCTGAGTCCGACTACCGTTGTCCATGAGCATGAGTTGGCGGTGAAATTATGAGTTAAGAAGCATATTTCGACTACCTTTGGAGATCGGATCCTATTAGCGACATGGTTCTTGACTTTTGTTGTGGCTGGTTTTTAAACATCGGCGGTGAGATCCCAAGGTAGTAGTTGAATCAGTAGAGGCCACAAAGGCGGGGAAAGAAAACAATAAGAAGCGAGAAAGGTTATCCATGCCTTACATTTTCTGCATTTGGAGATGTGAGTTTGGAGAGAATGGGAAGCGGTGATAAGTGTAGATGGAAATGTAGGCGCATCTTCGCTAGCAGAGAGTGGAATGTCGAGAAGCGGCAAGGCCTTAGGGAAGTGAGAGTTGCATTCCAGCGGATCAAAATCTTTGTAAAGCCAATCCCTCTATCTTTGTGTCTTAGCTCCTTCCTCGGGTTTTTCTCTATATTTCGACTTCTTTCACAGACAATTTACTGAATTTTACAGGGTTAAAATTCTATATCAGTAATATTTCTTAGTCGAGTGTAATTAGCTTTTTCTTAGTTTAGGAAAATATTCAACACAGTCTACCTCAATTCAAGGTGGATCATACATACCTCAACATTGATCACATCCTCCCGCTTGGCGAGTTGTTGTGTTTGATTAGTTAAGATTTTCGTAAAACAAACCGTGCTTTTCTGGTTGGATTTTGAATTTTAAGCTTCAGTTAGAGCTGGAGTCATTTCGGTGGTTTTTCTGAAATCTTGATTTAACATCTGGAAGTTGAACAATTAATTTTATTTTTCAAGGCTTAGATAATCATAGAAAATAAGCGGGTTGCCATGACAAAATGTCTGTTTGGAATGTGTTGTTTTGGGTATTATTTTATGATGAAGCAGATTATTTTTTAAATCTTTTTTTTTGACATTGTTGGTGAAGGGGTTGGGCATTGTTCGGGTGAAGAATGGCTTGACGGAGCGCCCACAATCTTTGAAAGATCGGATACCTGCGTTGTTGAGAGAAGAGACCAACCAGTTACCCTCTAGGGCTATGAAATGGGGTGGGCTAGTTCACAGTATCCTACATGTCCTATAAAGGGAAAACCATGTTGGTATACCATAACATTGCATTGTGCTTTTCTTTTGGTTGCTAGTTTTTTACTTCCGTTTCAACATTTATGGTTTTAATTTGTTTTGTTTCTATTTTGTTCATGTTCTATGGTGATGGTTGATGTAGATTAAATCCAGCATACTCGAGGCATGGCTGCTTTGCATACTTTTTGATGAGATTGATCCTTTAACCATTTGATGTCCTTTTGGTGACACGGTATGTTCTTTTCCTTGTTGAATATTGTAATGTTATTTTGTTTTTTATAACTTAATGTCTATTTGAATTGAGAAATGAAGTTTAGAGAATATCATTATTGTTTTTGATGTTGTAATCCTAGGTATGAATTCTTTGCAATTTTTTTTTGAAACAATGGAATGAATTGTTCCTGAATGGTCTACTGAGAAAAATGACCCCAAAAGTAACTGTACTAAAGCATATAAATATTCATCTGTATCTTCTCTTATCAATATCTTTTTATCGGTATCTTCTCTTATCAATATCTTGTGCTATTAGAACCTTTATGGATATCTTTATAGAATGAGACTACATATGTACTAAAATTTTTATGCCATCTTACGAATGACTCTTGCTTCTCAATAGTTTCTTCATTAAATTTCAATATTTCTTTTTCTCAAGGAATAAACTCTTGGAAATTCCTATTTCCATATGAAATAGCTCTATAGTTAAGGAAATCTATCCAACAGTTTCGATGCGGCCTTGAGATCTTTTGTGCTTTGAGTAGATTTTCTTGAGCTAACTTTTCTCCATTTGAATTCTGACTGCATGCCTGATGAATGCTCTTGAAACGGTTGAAAGCACATCACTAGTTGGTATCACCATCGCCAGCATTGCCAATAAGAGTATTCTCTGCCATTTGGATTAGGTGATCACTCCTATAGAAAGACCATTCATGATTAGAGGTTCCTTTTACGGCCTTAGGGATGCGGGTTAATGGACCTACCCCATTTGCATCTACGTATGAAGTGTCATACACACGCTGGGCATGTACTTTCGTACTTGAGGCCCTAGAGGCTCTGATAGTCAAATCTATCCAGTTTGAAATTCCTTTGGAGAAGCCCGTTTGCATCTACGTATAGAAGTGTCCCATACACACTTTCGAACATGTACTTTCGTACTTGTGGCCCCAGAGAGCCACAATAATCAAATCTATACGCTAAGATTCCTTTGGAAGCGATCGTTCCTTCTTTGATTATATTGAAGTTCCCATTGCTTTCCCTCGACATTGTTTTCTTCTCAGTAGATAGGTTTATGTTAATCACATGCCCATCTACGACGGTGCTCTGCCAGGCATGGTATGTAGCAACATATGCTCTTAACGATCATTTCATTCAGTATCATGCATGTCTGTCTTGTCAATGAACTTTTTTCAATCTTGAAACTTTTGAGAACTTTCATCTTCAGTTTTCCTTTTTGGTTATCTACTCTACTTTCTCATATAAAATTGCCTCTATTCTTTTAGATGTGCTCTCACTTCTTTGCTGCTTTATGTGTGTTGCATTTCTGTCTGACTTTCACTGGATCACTTGGCTTGCATCCCTTCCATATTTCACGGAGAGGTCGGCCACTTATTTAATTCGTTATGCGATTACTTTGCACTATAAATTAAGCCCAAAATATTTGAATTTGTTCATTTAGACCACATTCAAAGGCCGGTTGACACTTGCAACAAAGGCTATCTGCGTTGCTTTATCACGATTATGTAGTGAAGGCAAAGTTTCGGTTGAAGATATGTTGTATGATGAACCGGGCATTCGTCGCTCCATGGATAAAATTGAGGTGGTTGATTTTGTTTCTAGATGTATGTTTTATTCATCCCTTTTTAGAGACTAGTAATAGTTTCCTCCTAATAATTTCCCTCTCATTGTCGAGGCCGATTTTGAAGCTAATCGTAAATCCGTTTCCTTGATTGGTTGTAGGGACTTAGATTTGGGTGCTTTTAATCTTTTTATTTTTTCACAGTTCTAAATTTTTTGAATTCAATGTATCTTTAAAGTTTTTAATGAGTACCTTGTTCCATGGAAAATTGGATTTGGGCAGTGAACGGGATCCGCTATGTCCATTTGTTTTGATTTCTCATCAACCCCTACATGCTTCCTTTTTGAAGGCACAGGAAATGGTCCATATCCGCAGTTAGCTTAGATCTTGTTTATTTAAATTTGCGGTTGCTATAATGTTCTATCTAGGGTCTCTTATTTGAGGTATCTATGAAACATCATTTACTACCTCATTCTTAAACTTAAATCTTTCTACCATAGACATTCTTACGAATCATGATTGCAGAGTCGCAATATTCACCATTTTAGATCTTCATCTGTGGAATTTGTTCTTCACCATACCTTTGAGATTAATTGGGTTTGTCTTCAACATAGGGAGGTTTTGGCAAATAATACTAATCATAGCGAATTAGTCTATTAAGATTTAATTGACTATACTTCTAATATTGATCTTTTTTGGTGCTCCACCACAGCATTATGTTATTGTTCTGACTATAGTTTCAAACATGTTACATAACACCAATCTAATAAAATATAAAACTTGTTATGAAAAAAAAAAAAGCAATATGGTGTGTGTATTTCTCATATGCCAAAATATTGGTTGCATATAATCTGATACATTTGCGAGAATGTTTGAACATTTACAACAATTGACTTTGATATGTTGTTTAATTTTATTATCTCGTTTAATGTTCCTATGGCTTTATAATTAAATCCCGATATTCATCGGGTTATTGATTTCCCATCGGACTTGGAAGTAAATGGTATACGATTTTGATTGTTACCGCAGTGGGCGCGTCCTTGGGTACGCCATGTTTATAGTTGATCTTAGTACGGTGTTAGTAATTTACAGCGGAGACTATTCTAAGTGAAGAATATCGTCATCTTAGATCTGGCGAGATCACAGTTCTCCCGCGATATTTGCATAATTGGAATCCACTTATGGTGTGCAACTCCATCGGCCTCAAAATGTGAGAGAAAAGCGCTTCACGAGGATGTCATCCACTCAACCATTTCTCAAGGGGGGCCGTGTTCTAATCCTGCATTTGCTTTGGGGGGCGTGCCCGATGATTAGTCTTACCATCCTGAAGCTCAGTATCCCCATATATTATACTTCCCCCTTGCGAAAAGGGTGCATGAACATTTACGGACATACATCAACATATCACGCTGCGAAGTGCATTGAGATTTTAACGATGTAGGTCCATCGGTGGTGATGGCGAGTAGAGTGGTCGCCCAGTGGATTGTCAAGACAACTATTTGAAATATGGTGCTGATAAGAAAATGCATGTATTATACACAGGAATGTCGTGGAAGGCGTTGACAAAAACCATCATCAATGAACCCGAGGAAGTTAGCTCTAATGAATGGTATTCTTTGCTTCCCTCAACATGCGGGTCCGCTACATATCTTTCTGCAACCATGGTCTTTATCACCCAGTTTGCTTGGCGGCAACACCAAGGTATTTCCCAAAGAACTTTCGGTCGGTTGAGATGTATTTCAACTGCGAGGAAGAGGAGTGGTGAAAGACCCACGAGAAGTCGGTGGAGCTATCGGTGGTTTCTTTGGTAAAGCGTTCACTTATGTCGGATAATGGCACTGATGATCTCCATGTCTTCTACGCAGCTATCCTGATAAATATCTCGGAGGATTACTAGCCTTCTGAGTGGTGCCTTTGGTGTATTGAAGCATAGGGTGACGGATGTTTGAGGTGTGGAGTCTTTGCGGATGAAGGAATCACGAGGTTCAGGCTTTCGTGTCCATGAGCGGTTGGTGAGTATGGTCGGAGAGGCATATTTCATTGCGGAATCGGATCCTATTAGCGACATGGTTTCGACTCGGTTGTGTGGCTTTGGTTTTAAACATCGGTAGTGAGATCCCCAAGGCGATAGTTGAATCGAAGGCCACAAAAGGCGAAGAGAAAGCAGTGGGCGAGGAAAAGGTTGTCCTGCACTTCTTGTTGTTTCTCTGTTGGGAGATGGTATTAAGTGTAGATGGAAATGTGGCACATCTTGATAAGCAGTTAGAGATGTTGAGAGGCCCAGCGAAGGCGCAGGAGAGTAGCATTCAGCGGATCAAAATCTTTGTAAACCAATCCCTCTATACATGTCTTAGCTCCCTTTGAGGTTTTCTCTCAATTTTCTCACTGCTTCCTAATAAATTCTGAATTTTGAGGTTAAAGTTCTATGTCAATCAATATTTCTTGATCAACATAATTGAGATTTGTTTCTTTAATGAAACTTCACTCATTATCTTGTTGCTCGATCTATCTAGGTCAAATGTCAAATTTGCGATACATTACTTTAACCAATTTGGGAATTAGTGCCTTTCGATGATGTTTCCAAAATAGTTTCACAACTCTCAATTTTGGGAAAAGCTACTAAATGTTTGAAATAATAAAAAACTATTACAAGTAAAATAAAAAATAGAAATTAAAAATTAAGTCTACAAAAAAAAAAAGTCTACTTTGATATAGAGTGCCAATGGTATCATTCTAGTCCTATTGCTCTAAAAAATCACCTTGATTTTACATATTTATTTTAAATGAATTGTCTTAGTAACTTCAAATAAATTATTAAAAAAAAATCTATTTTCAATTAATTTGGGCAATAATAGCTTGGTATAAAAAAAATTGAAAAATAAGATATCTTAGAGATCTGCCAAGTATTTTATGTGTGCAAATGTTGGAGTCATCAACTAGGTCCTTAGTTGGAGTAGTTATTTAGTTAAGCGCTTTATTTGATTTTTGCATATTCGTTTCCCCTAATTGATTGTGTAAGCCCTAAAAGGATTAATTTTTCGTTGTTTGGCTGCATGGCCTTATAGGCTTGCTTGTGTTTACATGTGAAGAAGGGTGTTAATTAGTAGTATGAGTACTCCATGCATTATAAACCAAGTTTCAACTTTCAAAAGAATTTATAATTTAAAATGAGTATCAAAACAAGGATTTAATCACTTAGGGCATGTTTTGATTCATGTTTTAAAACTGTTTTCTATTCTAAAAAAACAATAAGAAAAAAGAAAACAAGGAGAATACATTTGATTTCAATTTTTTTTTGAAAAAACAAAGAGGCATAGAAAACAATAAATTCAGATAATAAGAACAATTTTTAGTTTTGTGTTTTTAAAAATAGTTTTTAAGAACAGTTTTCAAAAATAGGAACCAAACGGATCCTTACTCTTTGAAAGAAACCTAAGAAGGTTTCTAATTAGACACAGACTTTAAAATGGGTCAAGCATGAAGTTGACACCACCTAGCAAAGTCATGAATAAGTGTGAAACTAAACTATGAAAAGCTTCTTTAGACTTTTGACACCACCTATCAAGTCATGAATGTGTGAAACTACATGTCAAGCTTCTTTAAGACTTTTTTTGTAAGTTGTCGAGCAAGAGACTTTAAGGCTAAGGTTGAGCATGAAGTGACACTACCTATCAAAGCCATGAATGAAAGTACTAATTGGGGTAAGCTTTTTATTTTAGATGATTTCAAATCAACAAAAACTTTGAAATGGAGTTAGGTAGGGAGACAATTATTTAAGTCATTTTGTTATTCAAAAGTGACACCACTATCAAAGTCATGAATCAGAAAGTGCTAATATGGAACCAAGCTTTTTTATTTTTAAGATATGATTTCAAGTCAACAAAAACTTTAAAAGATGGGTCACGTAGGGCAATTATTTAAGTCATTTTGTTCAAAGTTGACACCACCTATAAAAGTCATAGTGCGTTAAGACTATGGGACAAGTTTTTATAAAGATTATTTCAAGTCCCTCAAGTATAGACAATTACTTTGTTTATTTTTCGATATTGAAATTCACACCATAGCAATGTCTTACATTCTTAGAAACCCCAACCCTTATACATACAAAAAAGAACTTTTACCTTTTATTTTAGAAATTTCCTTTGAAAGGTTTAACATTAGAAATAGTAAGATTTTTAGTATTACAATTTTTTAAAAACAGCTGTATTTTCAAAAAAAAAGGAGTAAATTAAGTCATATCTATTCAAAGCTTAAGCTTCTTAGAAGTGATTAAATTGTCATTTATCTATTTTAGCTATTGAACATTTTATTATTAGGAAATGCAACTGGTATCTTATTTATATGAAAGCGTGTTACTCCTGCCACTTCAATGAATACCTTAAAATAAATGCAATTTTTATATAAATTTTACTTTTCTAACAAAGAAGGTT
This sequence comes from Tetrastigma voinierianum, assembly GCA_016808115.1. Classification (NCBI taxonomy): domain Eukaryota; kingdom Viridiplantae; phylum Streptophyta; class Magnoliopsida; order Vitales; family Vitaceae; genus Tetrastigma; species Tetrastigma voinierianum. The sequence continues at coordinate 38,578 of JAEQBH010009848.1, forward strand.
ATCTAGGATGCCTTAATCATTTGAAAAATTCTCATAAGATATTTAACACTATAATTTAATAAATTGAAGCCTATCTATTTGTTGGATTTCTTTTAGTTGATCAACATAAACTAGCGCGGTTCACAAGGATCACTAATTATGTGAATATTTAGTCAAAGATTTTTCATTACAAATAATAGTATAAATTTGAAATCTTTTAATAGTAAATTTCCTATAATTGATATGTATACAATCAATTTAATATTTTGATCATATCTACCTCACTTCAGTTGGATCACTTGTAATACATTATTGTCACCCTCTTTATATATTTGTAAGATATTTAGTACTATAATTTAATGAATGGATGCCCATCTATAAATGTGACACCCCAAACCCGAATTAGTTGACTGCAGTCAACCAGCGGAATACAAGTGGATGTGAGGTGCAGCGCCACTTCGAGAAAATGAGGGCGAGTCTCCTTTGTCGGGGAGCTCTGCAAAACAATACACATGTAAACTGTTCCAAGCGATTGCAATATATCCATCACATGATACATGCATGGATAAAGAAATGGCCTCTTGGGCCCATAAACCCGATATACTACGTCAATGTACCAACTATATCCAATAGTTACAGAGTTAATATGTTTTACTCTTATACAACACATATATTAAAATTAGCAGTTCTAATACATGTGTATCATAAGCCACACCGGCTTTCTTCACAATCTCGATCTAGGGCCAGGCGTCCTACGCCCGCTCCACAGCCACAGCAATATCCTCGACGGTGAGCTAATGCCCGATAGTGGGATCGCCCTAGTGGTACTCTCCACCTAAGTGCGATTACGTATTTCCAAAATAAACATACATTCAAGCAAACCATGATCCTACTTGAATATGCATGACCAACTTCGGATCCAGTCATCACCGACTCTACTCTCACACTCGCGTAAGCCTCATGGCAAAAATTGTGTTTTTGTTAGTTTGTAGACAATCCTCGATGTGTATATATCCAATTGGGTCGCTCGACGATTGATATATTATTTGTTTAATGGAATACCCTACGATGAATATCAATTGGAGCGCTCGAAGCGGTGATATTTTAATTTGGTTCCCTCGATAATTAATATTTTCGGGAGCTACCCTCAGACCATTTTCTCTAGACTCATCTCATGCACTCACTCCTATAGTCCTAAGTGTTCTAGTGCATACGGAATGCATGTATGCCAATCAATCTGATCTAATCACATGCAAATGTAAACATGCACATATCCATAATATCCAATCACACAATCATGTCATGTAATTAATCAATTCATACATCAAATTAGCTCACTTGAGGCTAATGATGAAATACGAAACAATTGACTTGAATCACTTGATCAAACAAATTTTCACACAAAAATATATTTTTAGGTAATGTCACTATTCCTAGGAGTGATAAAACCCTAGGGTTTTACGGTTCCATCGCCATCAATTCATTGGTTCGCACAGCGAACCCGCATTTCCACGACCATTTCGATAACCCTTACAAACCACAATACAATCCATGACATGAATCACACCCTTAGACACCCAAGCGGTCAGTGACGATCACGGAATGTAAATTAAGATTCTCAAATCAAACAATTAGGTCCCGAGTTTTAAGGCCCGGTCGCGGCCCCTCACGGCCTCATTCAGCTCAAACATTTGCAAAGTATTTAAAAGAGGGAATAAAACCCAAGTAGGGAGAAACCCCTACCTCTTGGAGTTTGAGAAAACTCCACAAACACAGTCTTTCCTTTTGAGAAGCCTCTCTCCGCGTAGAGCAATTCTCTTTTCCTTGTCCCGGGCCGCCGATGGTCGGATTTGCGAAAATCTAGAGTACTCTCTCTCTCTAAAAAAAATCTCCCAAACGAGAACCACTTGTAAATTCAGGCTGCATCTCACGTTTTTGGCATGGTTTTTAAAGGAAGAAGGCCGCTGTGGCTATTTTGGCATATTATCGTTTTAAATCTTTTTCAATAACAATTATGTCCCTCATTTCCCGATTTGATATTCGACACTATACGATCGTCGATGTTTTCATCATTCTCTCACTCATACCACTTTTGGCACATGAGTACGTGTTATATGACTTTCGTCGAATCGAAAATTGTTTCGACACCCCCGAACCCGCGATGTCTCGTAAGCGTGTCTGGCTGCGTATCTCTGGAATTCTCACGAATTTTCACGTGCTAGCTAGATTTCGTGAGGGCGATTCCAGCGGTGCAATCCGTTTAGTCATCAGGATCTAGAGAGAATAAATTGGGATTGCAACCGAGAGTACAATTTTGTAATCGAAATTACGATTTTGCCCTTTTTCCAAAAATTGGAATTTCTCGGGTCTTACAATAAATGTCTTCACCTACATCAAATAGGATATTGACATGGGTGACTAATATAATATAGATAGCGTTAAAGATTTTAAGCGATGGCACATGATGAATTTTTCTACCCCTAATGAACATGATAATATACTTGATGATGCATATGATTGAGTGTAAGATTAAGGTTTTAAAATCTGTTTTGGAATAAGATTGAAGCGCGAAGAAATAGATTAATTAGGAGGATTTTTTTTTGCGCCGAAAAATTGATAATACCTATCAAGTTGAGCAAAGACTTTAAAATGGGTCAAGCACGAGTATTTATTTCGGTTATTTTTTCATATTTTGGAAGTTGATGATACCGATAAAAAACCATGCATTCTATAAAAGTCATAAATGCATGTAAATTATGTGACACGTTTTTAAATATGATTTGGAATTTAGAAAACACCTTTTTTTGAAAAATTGAGGAAAGAAAGACTTAAAATAGGTCAAGTTGGACAAATTATTTTGTTTTCTATTAAAGAAGATGACAATACTTATCAAATTGAGAGCAAAGACTAATTTAAAAACAAGTCAAACATGAGTAATTACTTTAACATTTTTGTTAACTCGCTTTTATTAGCGATATTTGTTTGGTAAATTTTGAAGATATTTGAAGATAATATGTTTCTATTATATTGATAAGTTAAAATAAATAAAATTGATTTGAAATAAAAGAAATAAAAATAATATAAATGAGGTTGTTTATTTTATTTTTTCCAAATTTTATTTTCTTTACTTTTACTTCATGTTTTCTTTCTCTTGCAATTTTCCCTCGAAAATTTTGGGAATCAAAGATAATTTAAAATATCATTTCTTCAAGTAATGGCATTGATTCTAAGAACCGACAAGACATCAAAGCGAGCATAGTGAAAAGAGGCTTAGAGATTTTCCTCTTTGATTTTTCGCGATTGGCTGTGTTGAACACAGTTATCTCCCCATAAATTATGATTATCAATGCATGACCTGGAATGTTTTATTAGTGAAGCTTGTGAACAATAATTTTGGTGCTTCATAATCTTTTTTAATATTCCTCTTGATTTGCAAGATGATCTCCAACATGTGTTTATTGTAGGTTTCATACTTTATTACACAAATATCCCTTTGTATCCTAGATTTTATTCCATAAATATCATAATAGAATATTTGCCTCCCATAGGAAAACTTACCCGAGCGTGATCCAGTAATCTTGAGATTTGATTTTATAATATTATCTTTTAGTCTTCATATTTGTCCCATAGAATATTTAGTAATATTTCTGAATATTACTTCAAAATCGGTTGATTGAATATGAAAAGTTTTGTCACACACAATTTGATGCACAAACTTGTAAGACAACAATTAGGCATCCTTGTTACACACTCTTGTAATACTGGTTAAGCCCAGTGAAACAAGTAACCTGATTTACCTAAGATCATACCAACATATTTTTCCTAACACACCTTAATTTTCTTTCTTTTTATATTTTCGAAGCAAACACATAAGATCGGATGTTGACTTGCTGCTAGGCAATAACTTTAAAGGAGTCAAGCATAGGTAGTTATTTTTGGTTGGTTTGTGCTAGAAGGTTTTGTTGAGTTGATAATAAGAATTTAAATTTAATATTTTGATAGCAATTAATGATTTGGCCCATCACTAAACATATATAGGATGCCAAGAATGACATGACTTTATCTTTTCTTCCATATTTCTTTGAGATTAGTATATATATATATATACAAACAACATATATTACAAGTAGTGTTTGTTAAATGGACTTCGCATCAACATTGAGCCTAAGCCAAAAAGAAATTATGATGTAATTTTAAACATGTTCTATTTGAAAGAGCATGGAGCAAGAAGTAGATTTTTAATTATTTATAATTTCAATAATAGTCTATTTTAATTAAAAAATAAAGTAATATTTTAATTATTTTTATATGTAATTGCGGGTGTTTAATTTTATAAAAGCTAGGACTATTTTGATAAAAGAAAATAAAAAAAGTATGAAGTTGACATTTTATTTTCGATTCCAGTGGTGTAGTGGAATGAGGGAGTTAGATGTAAACACAAAACAATGGGAATGCACAGTCTTATATAAGTTTATAAGTAAAGTGTTTCATTTTCTCGTATACACTACATCAATAGCTTAATCTCTACCGACCTCAATAATGGCTATCAATATCTTCATCACTCCTTACTCTCTGAGCTCATCTACCACTCCTTGGCACTGCATATTTCATTTAACCACTTTAAATATTCAATATCATCATTCAAAATGGCATCTCATTAGGCTCATCCCTTTATTTTGATGATAGTTTCTGCTCCTTCATCATTGTGATTCTTATTACCTCACACTTTAAATAAGTATGAAGTTGACCATATTTTTCAATTCAAGTGTGTAGATGGAATGAGGGAGTTAGATATAAACACAAACAATGAATGCGAATGTATCACATGTTTATAATGAGTGTTTCATTTCTCCTCATGTACACCTTTATAATAGCTTCATCTCTACCAGCTTAATAATGTTTATCAATATCCTTCATCCCTACTCCTTACTCATGACTCATCACCACTCCTTTTATGTTTCTTCTTTTCCTTTGTCTTTAATATCATCCTTCCATGTCATTTCACCTCGCCTCTTGCACCTGCATTCTTCAAAAAGTTGAACAAGATCAGAAGCACTAAGCTCTTCTAACATGGAAGGTAAGCCTTGATAATCAAACCCTGAGTTTTACTCTCATCTTGGTTTGGACACAATTCCTGCCATCATTGGTTCGAGTGGCTTGTCTTAAGGTCGGAAGTGTCTCAGATTTAAACCTTGAGTTATGGTTTTGAAAGGTACACTCGAAATCTCAAATTTTCATCTCTCTGACCTCCTTACTCTTAATTTGTCTAACAGCTCCTTCTGTGGAACCATTCTTAATATTGGTAATATTTCAAACTAATCCTGGATTCTTGATCTTGGTTCTAATCATTTCAACGGTGTAATACGAACATGGGTTTTTAACATCATAGCTTTTTATCTTTGGCTTCTAATAATTTTGAAGTCAATTCTTCCTTTATAGGAAATTTGAAAAACTTAACTATTTTACATCTTTACGAGAATGAGCTTCTGGTTCCATTCCTCAAGAAATTGGATTATTAAGATCTCTTCACGATCTTAGATTGTCATTTAACAGTCTCAGTGGTCTAATCCCTCTTTCCATAGGTAACTTGAGGAATTTAACCACATTGTTCCTTAGTGTAAACAAGCTATCGGTTCCATTCCTGAAATTGGATTATTAAGATCTACTTAATGATCTTGAATTGTCAAATAACAATCTCTATTTATTGCAATCCCTCCTTCCATAGGTAACTTGAGAATTTAACCACATTGTATCTTTATACGAACAAACTATAAGTTTCAATTCCTGAAAATTAGTTGTTAAGATCTCTTAATGATCTTCAATTGTCAACTAACAATCTATTGAATTCAAGTCCTCATTCCATAGGTAACTTGAGGAATTTAACCACATTGTATCTTGATACGAACAAACTATCTGGTTCCATTCCTCAAGAAATTGGATTGTTAAGATCTCTTAATGATCTTGAATTGTCAAATAACAATTTCCAGGTCGATCCCCCGCTATGGTAACTTGAGGAATTTAACCACATTGTATCTTGTCTGAACTTAAACTATACGGTTCAATTCCTCAAAGAAGTGGTGGATTATTAAGATCTCTTAATGATCTTGATTTGTCATTTAACAATCTCAATGGTTCAATACCAGCTTCCATAGGAAACTTGTCCAGCTTAACCTATTTGGGCCTTAATCACAACAAACTCAGTGGTGCCCTTCCTTTGGAAATGAATAATATCACTCATTTGGAATATTTGCAATTATATGAAAATAACTTCATTGGCCAACTACCAGACGAGATTTGCCTTGGTAGAGCACTTGTAAATTTTTCCGCCACGGGGAACCAATTCATGGGTCCTATCACAAAAAGAGCTTGAAAAATTGCACTAGCTTATTCGAGTTCGCCCGGCGAAACCAACTCAGGAACATAAGCGAAGTTTTGAGTGTATACCCAAACTGAATTATATCGATCTAGCGATAACAATTTTATGCGAGCTTTACGAGGAAATGGGGGCCAGTCTACAAACTAACACACTTGAACATCTCGACCGCCGATATTTAAATTGCCATACCACCTGACTTAGGAGAAACCCTCAATTACAACGACTTGATCTTTCCTCAAACCAT
>JAEQBH010009849.1:0-65603 GCA_016808115.1 Tetrastigma voinierianum
CGATTGCATGCCTAGGAGCGTTACCTCAGGCCTAGTGCCGTGCCTGAAGCGATTGCCTCGCTGGTGTCATGACATACCTGAATGGGTTCTTCGGCCTGGTGTTTGCCCTGAACCGCGATTGGCCGACTGGTGCTTGCCTGAACCGCGATTTTCGACTGAGTGCCATGACATGCCTAGAGCGAGGTGCCTTGGCTAGTGCATGCCTGAACACTGATGACTCGTATAGTGCGTACCTAGACACGAGGCCTCGCTTTAGGTGCCAACACATGCCTAGAAAGATGCCTGTTTAATGCAGCTGCCTAGACATGGTATTTCATTTAGTGCGTACTGAACACACTGTAAGTGTCATGACATGCCTAGATAAGGTGCCTTGGCCTAGTGCATGCCTATATAAGGTGACTCGACTTAGTGCATGCCTAGGCAAGGTGCCTCAGCCTTGTGTCATGACATGCCTAGGCAAGGTGCCTCAGCCTTGTGCATGCCTAAACACGATGACCTTCGACTGAGTGCATGAGGTAGACAGCACGATTGCCTCGACTAGTACCATGCTGGGTGTACGGTGCCTCGGCCTGAGTACCATGACAAGAGCTAGACAAGGTTCCTCGGTCTGAGTGCTTTCCTAAACCGCAGTGCCTTGGCTAGTGCCATGACATGCCTGGAAACGAGATGCCTCACGGCAGGTAAATACTGAGAAGTGTGCTGACTCGATTAGTACCCACAAATGATGCGACTGTACGCGACTTTTTAAAGATGAGTTCTTGGGCACAGTTCTTGCTAAACGCTGGTGCTTGACCCCTGAGTGCTTGCCTAGAAGCGGTGCCTCGACCAGGTGCCATGACATGCCTAGACGGCGCCGCTGGTATGCACTATGACACTTGGTGACTCGGCCTAGTACATGCCCACAGGAGCACCGAGTGCCTCGGTTTAGTGCCACACATGCCTAGGTAAGATGCCACACCGGCCTAGTGCATGCCTGAACCGATGACTCGACCTGTAGTGCATGCCTAATGTACGCCTCGACTAGATAACACGAGTCAGGTGAAGCCGCACGCCTGTCCTTCACCTCCTCTCCCCACCCACGGAGCCGAATCTTCACGCTCTCGAGGGCTCGGTCAGCGTGGAGGAAGGTATGTAAAAGAAAGGTTATCACTGGTCGTCGGAAGGGGCTAGGCAATCCGGACATATCGCCGCGCTGCGACCTTTTGATCGGCTCCACCGTCCCATCCGGCGGGATCATGAGCGCGCTGGTCGGATCACCCTCATCCCCTCGATCCGGACTACCCTCTTAGTCTCAGGCCGGTGTGAGCCTCGGTCTCTGGGAAGCGAAATTGCGATCGGGTGATCTTCTTTACAATCCGGCGAATTGCTGAGAGCCCTGTACATTTGGATCGCTGTCGCTCGACTCGGTCGGTCGGCTCCGCCACAGTTCGACTTGAGGGCTCCTTTCGGGAGAAGCGAGGATGATTGTGCAGATCTCCCAGAGACTTCCATGTTTTGGGCTGGCTCGGCCTCCGTGGCTGGACAGGCGGTGTCGATCTTTAGTGAGTCCTGTAGCTTCCTCTTACGGGCGTAACGATCGGCAGCCTCGTCATTCTTTCCCTCTGATGCTGTAACCTCGAATCCACAGGGCCCTTAGGTATCGGCTGAACCTAAGGAACGAAATCATCTCCTTTGGATCTCGGCAGCGTTCCAGTGCCGAACGATATAAAACTGATCTTTACCCTTTCGGGCGGGCCAAGCCACTGTCTGGGACGGGGCAAGGCCTTTGGCTTACACGGATGCTCTTTGTTTCTCCGATCGGGAGCAGGTGGCGACAAACTAGAACCCAGCTCGAGAAGCGGATGACCAGGGGCTCAATGACTCGTGCGGGCTGATCTCGGGTCGCGGGATTTGAACAACTCTTTGGAAGCCGAGGCGCCGCAAATCCGCAATCACAAAGTGCTCCTCTACGACGTTCGAAAGTATTTATTTATTATTTTTTCCCTTGATCAGCGTAAATGTGACCAGTTCTCTTGTCCACACGAAGGACAATTACAACATGGATTCATGTCATAAGGACAATTAGCAAATGAGTCTAAACTACGCTGGCGTGGGGAACCTATTGGTTCGAAGGATGCTCCTAGGAAGGAGAACACAGTGAGCATTGGTACCCCCGAGTGGGTACATGAAATACGCCTGAAGCGTGGAAGACCTATTGGTTCAAAGAATGTTACTCCTCAGAAGAGGAGAACACACATGAGCATTGGTACCCCTGAAGAGGTACATGATAAAAAATAATAATAATAATAATAATAATAGTCAAGGCCAACTGGATGTTTTAGTTGGTGATTTAAATATAAATATGTTATTTATTCTGGTGTATTTACGAATTTACATTCAAATATGAGTGTTTACATATATATATATAATGGGAAGGTCGAAGTTAATTAACACAATATGTCACCAAAGTGACCACTTTATGCAAGTCAATAATTTATTTCAAAATATAACAAGATTATGTGCTTGTAACTTATGTGAATAATAGTGAGGGGAAGAATTAATATTTAACGAGGAATACATGTACACAGTAGTAATATGTGCGTGATAATTATTTGGTTTTACATATGAATAATAAATTGGCCCAAAGGAGAGAAGATTTATCATTCGATATGTTCTTATTATCGATATTTGATTACTACGCAATATATCACTTGCAAGTTGGCACATCCAGAAGATAAAATATTAATAGAGTGTCCGTCTTGAGATGGGGTTTGCCTTTATTTGAATTTATTTTTCGGTTTTGCATCTTAATATTGAGTTGTTTTGCTTGTTTATTTACGTGATTGACTACTGATTCTGCTTCTAACATTCACATAACATTGTGGTCCCCATTCCTATGCTAAATGGCACAAACTTCAAGACATGGCATGAGAACCTCCATAGTTCGATTGTCTGAATCCCGGACCTGCGATTAGGGGTTTTTCTTCTCCACCCCTCTTACTATTGAGAAAGTTCCTCCCAGTAGAGAGAGGGATGTAGGAAGGTGGGAGAAGTCAAATGCATGTGTTTGATGATCATTAAGAGGAGAGGCCATTCAAACATTGAGAGAACCTGTGCTCGAAGCATTAAAGAAACGACCAAGAGTTCATAGAAGAAATTAGAATAGATTTGCCAAGAATGAAAAGTGAAACAAGTACACTTTTGGAAGACTCTCATCTCAATGAGATATAAAGGCAATGGGAACATTAGAGTACATTATGAGAAAATATGTCTCATCTTACACTTCAAAGTTAAAAACACATAAACTTGATCTCTACGAGGGATTTACTTGTACATTTGGTTTTTGATAATATCTCTTTTACCACACTGAAAATTCGATCAATTTAAAGGTGAGCTACAGCGCAAAGGCTTGAGATCTCTTAAGCCAGGCTCAGCAATCACATTGTGTGCGAGAAGAGGAAAGGTTGAAGCAAGAAAGATAGAGAGGTACTCATTCGAAATTGGTGCTTCCAAGGATAAAGGGAAAGAAAAGAAGAAGGATAAAGAAGAGTACACTTGGAAGGTTCATATCAAAAAGAAACAACATAAGAAAAAGGGTTGATGGTTGTTTCTTACATTGGAAGTAGTAGGACCACAAAGAAGAAGCAATGTACCAACTATCATGCTTGGCGTCTGAAAGGTACACTTCTTAATCTGGTTGTTACGAGGTTAATTTGACTTCGGTACCTAAACCTGCAGCAGTGGATAGATTCTAGTGCAAACCCTCTGCATCGGGTGAAGTAAACATCCATGCGGGGTTGCACGAGGTTGTGAACCAAATGATGGTGAAAGATACACCTTTGTGGCGATAGCAGGAAGTCGAAGTTAAGGCAATTGGGACATTTGGGAGTTATTATTAAAATCTAGTACTTATTTAGTTTGAATGAGACATGTTGTCTGAATCCTTTGAAGAAAACAATTTGGTTTCTATTTCCATAATGGACAAATTTACACAGTATTACTTTCTTAAACATGTCGTTGTTTGGTTGGTTATACTTGTTCTTTTGGAATAATAAATTTAGTCTTTTCGAAATTCAAATTTGGTTAGTCTACTTGGTTCTTTATCTTAACTGTAGATAACCTTTATATGCTTGTCCCGGTTCTTCTATCCTTAAAAACCTTGCAATTAAGCACTGAGTGTTAAAGAAAGTGCTTGATGAGAATTCCTCATCATTATGGCATAAGAGAATGAGGTCATGCACATCTCAGGAGGAGATTGAAGGCTTGTGTCGGATGGGATTCTAGATTTCCCTTGATTTGAGAAGATTTTGAAATTTGCACAAGTGTAGCATAAAGGGAAACAAACCTGAGGAGATTTGGTGCAACCTGGGCTCTGGATATCTTCTGTTGTCTGTCTGAATATTTGTGGGCCATTTCCTCACGGTTTCATGGAATGACTGACAATATTTTATCACGTTTATAGGCGATTTTCCGTTATGGCTACACCTTTATCTCATTTGCCAGAAGTCCCAATCACGGTGTTCCGATGATCGAAAGTTGAGTTGGAAATCGCTCGATAAAGGATTAAGCACATCCATATCAGTAGTGGTGGTGAATCTTATGGAAAGTATGACGGTTCGGTGAACAACGTCAAGGACCATTTGCTAAATTCCTAGAGAGTGCTGGTATCGTCCCACGGTACACCATGACGAGTTCTCAAGCATGAATATGAAGATTATTCTTTGAAAGCGAACAGGCAGCTCAAAGACATGGTAAGAGTATGATTAGTCATTCTAACACTTTGCGATCACTGCAGGGTGAAGCATTAAGAATTTTGCGACATAGATCCTTATGAGGTACGGCAAAACAGGCGCTAAAACCCTTATGAACTTTGGGTAGCAAGAAGCCTAGGCTAAAGCACTTACATTTGGAGTGTCAGTGAGTAAGGCCTTACAGGCCACATGAAAAAGTGGATTCAAAGAGCGGTTAGTTGCTATTTTTATTTGGATACTCCTAAAGATCGGGGTTACACAATCTATGATCCTACTACTAAAATCAATTTTTTGAGACGAAATGCTCGAGTTTCTTTGAGGATGTTGAGTTTGATGGGGAGATAAGGATAGGGATTTTGCTTTTGAAGAGGAATATGTTGATATTCCCTGATTCTCATTGACATTGATCGAGGCTCCTATGCACGACATTGTTCGAAAGCGAGATCAAATCAAAACAATATCCAAGAACCTCCGTTCTAAGAGGGCAAACTCCTACTCCTCCGAGACAACCCCCTCTGCCGATGGGAGATCGCTGAAAGGAGAAGTGCATTGCAGGATGATTACATTGTATTTCTTCTAGAACATGAGTTGGATTTTGACATTAGTGCGGTGGAAGATAGTCAATCAACTTCATAAACCACAGAAAGTTCATCTCAAAGAATGGATTGATACCATGAATGAAGAGATCAAGTCCATGAAGGACAATGGCGTTTGGGATCTTGTCCCATTGCACACGAGGTGTGAAACCCATTGGTTTGCAAATGGATATTTAAAACCAGAGGGATTGGTGCTGATGGAGAGATACAAAGCTCGTCTTAATAAGCTAAAGGTTATACACAAAAGGAGGCATCGATTATAAAGGGCTTTCTCTCCAGGTTTCATCGAAAGAACTCTTTCGGGACAATAATGACACTAGTGGCGCCTCTTCATCGGATGGATGTTTAAGACTGCATTTCTCTGATGGTGACACATTAGTGAAACAATCTATATGGTGCAACCTGAGAAAATTTTATTAGGGAGATACAAAGAGGATGGAAGTTTGTAAGTTAAAAGAAATCTACTCCCCATGGAGCCATGACTTCTCGTCGATGGTATTACAAGTTCATCAAGTTATCATTTAAATGCAGTTTTTAGAAAGGATGAATATGGTTGATATTTTACATATATCTCGCATAAGTTCGATGGGATAAGCATATTTTGGTTTTTATAATATTTGATGACATATTTTACCTAGTGATATATGCATGTTGCATGAGAGCCGGGGGCTATCCGAAATTTGAGGGATGAAGATCTTGGGTGGGTGAGAAAGCTCTTTGTGTTAGGTATACAGATACATCGGGATCGATCTTGGGGAATACTTTGTTTCTATCTGAGCTTATATTGAGAAGAATTACTTAAGGTTTGGCATGCATGATTACCCAAACGGTGGCCTGTCAACAGCTACTTTTGGGAAGATAATTTAGTCTCGATCGATACCCCGAATAATTTTGAGATTGAGGAGTCTGACAGTTCATATGCGTCGTAATAGGAAGTCGATGTATGCTCAATAATATGCGCGTTCGGATGGCCTTTGTGTGTTGGCATGTTGGGCGATGTTGAACGTCCACTGGAAAGGATCATTGGATAGCGACCAAGCGTGTCATGGTACTCTGAGAGAACAAAAGGCGAAATCTCACATATCGAAAGTTAAGATCAGTTGGAGATCTGTTAGATATTCTAACTCAAGTAAAGATTTGAGATCTGAGTGTGCTGAAATCTACTTAGGGCTTTATATCCTTACTTTTCTTTGAGTGCTATATCTTGGAAGAGGTGTTCGCAGGTCTATTATAGCACCTTACCATGGTGAGTTTGTAACTTGTTATAAGGACATCGATCATGGAATATGGTTTGCGGGGAATTTTGTCAGGCTGCGTATTATGGATGGCATTGAAAGACCATAAAGTTATTTTGTGACAATAAATCGGCGGTCACTATATTCCAGCTTGGCATAACGAGGAGTTCGTGAAGTCAAAGGAATTTATAGACATCAAATTCCTAGTTGTCAAGAAAGAAGGGTTAAAGTGGACTTATATCTATAAAGCACATTGGGACAAACTCCATGATTACGGATTAGGTGACTAAAGGAGTTTCACGAGGGTCTTTCATGAGCTGCTTGCTCATATGGGTGTAGTTTCTCTTCAAGGGATGTTGTCGTTTAGTGGGAGTTTACGTATTTTAGTCTCTTTTTAGATACTTTTGTTATAGATATTATGGATTTTAAAAGGTTATTTATTGCGGTAAAGTGTTAGTTTTCATCACTTTGATTTTGTATGGTTTTCCAGTCTCACTAGGTTTAAGGGACTAGTTGGAAATAGGCATCCCATTGAGAGATCACATTGTGAAATTTCCATGCTACGCATCCACATGATCTTTGTCATTAGTTATTGATATATGTGATCATTGATCTGAATTCTGAGAAATAATGTACTTGACGATCGCTTTAGTTCTATATTGGTGGCGTTGTGGCGGACAAGATTGTTAATATATATAAAGGGTTTTGATAGCAAAACTCATGAGCTCATAAAGTATAATTCACGTTTATAAAGTTTACATATATATGGCAAGTGGGAGAGTGTTGGAGTAAAATCGAATATATGAAGTGATATATTAAATAAGTATGAATTATAAGGCTCTATCAAATAAGTTAGGCTAATTAAAGTGATTAATTTAAGTTTTGGGGCCTTAATTAATAAATTATAAAGTGTAGGCATCAATGTGTAGAGACAAGCGTAATTTCTATTTTCCTCAGTGGAGTTAAAATAGAAATTACGAATAATCGTATTGTTCGAGATCTGAGATACAATTGGTTATAAATATAAGGGTCATGGTCCCCGGATCACACAAGGTTTTCTTTTTTGATTCTCATTGTCGAGGAAATATGACTAAGACGAAAACTAGTGTAGATCTGGAAGATCATAAAACACGAGATTCATATTTAGATACGGAGATCATAAAGCACCTCGGACTGAATTCGAGATCTGGAGGGATCATAAAGTTTCGAGACTTCAGTTAAATATCTCGATATTTTGTTATGGATTCAGTGCGCTTAGCAATTTTGATTCTTGATGATTCAATATGAATGTTCTGTTTGTGTGATGGTTTTTCACATGTAATTTTTTTTTAAATCTCTCAACAATATATCATATAAAGATTAGTTTATAAATTATTTTTTGAAAAGTAAAATTTTTCTTTAAATTCATGAATTAAGAATATTTGAGGCATGAGTTTTCTAAAATATTATTTAATAAAAACCTTTATTTTGATCTATATGTAAAATTATGAGAATTTGATTAAAATGATAAATACTAAAAATATATACCCAAGAATGACATTGTAAAGAAAATAATCTTGAAAATATTACCATTTCAAACAAAAATATTCTTAAAGATAAAGATGAAATCACATGCATTTTTACTTATTTTTGCATATTATAATTATATCTTCAAGGGCATTTTATTTCAAAATTAAATATCTATTTACATCTTTTTAGATTTTAAAGAAGGTATTACTAATGTAATCAGGCTTCGAGTGGTAAAGGAGTGAGATGGACATACGGAGAACTATGATCGAAGTAAGCAAAAAGTACTACAACTTAAGAAAAGTGAATAGAAGTCCAAAAAAAGAAAAAAAATGTTATTTTTACAATAACTTATGGATTTATCCCTTTTATAATCCTAAAATTATTTGCAAATTTTTTGTTTTATTTTATTTATTTTTCATTAGAAGTGAAAGAGGACAAAGTTTGAGACCCAAGCAAGCATGAATGGATGCATATCTGAGTGAAGTAGTCTAAGAAGGTCCAATGTTTAGGCTTTTGAAAAGAGTAGATTTGGTTATGACATCTCTCCGGAATTCATTAGCAGTGATTCAATTAGCCGGTCACATTCGGCATTAACGAGGCAAAAATGCGACTATCAAGCTTAATTTCGAGATGGGCAATAATAATCTAGGAATTGAAGATGACATATTGAATGTTGTAGTATTGCTTTAAGTTGAAGGGAGGGGTTCAAACCTTGTAATTTTTCAAAATTTTAGGAGGGCATTTGTCCTTTAAACCCTTATCGATGTTAATCAGTGATTTGTAAATGGATGGTGATTTATTTGGTCCGATCATCGATCACAAGGTTCAATTCTAAAACATTGGCGTCAAATGGGCCAGGAGTAGAACAAGGAGAGACATAGGGTGATTGAGAAGAGCACTTCGGAAGGAAGGAAGTGAAAGCAGTGGGTTCTTTTCTTTGAATTGACACCCTTTATCCTTTGATTCTCTACTACCTTTAACTTCCACTCCTCCTTTCCCTTTGTAATTTTTTCTGTCATCTGCTCTCTCTCTCTCTCTTCACTTTTCTTGGGTTTAATTCTTCACA
This sequence comes from Tetrastigma voinierianum, assembly GCA_016808115.1. NCBI lineage: Eukaryota > Viridiplantae > Streptophyta > Magnoliopsida > Vitales > Vitaceae > Tetrastigma > Tetrastigma voinierianum. The sequence continues at coordinate 9,137 of JAEQBH010009849.1, forward strand.
CTTTACTTTGTGATGTGTATTTGTCATCAGAGCAACAACCATGGATTAACTAAAATTAAATTTGCGGCCTTCTCTCTATCTACTCTCTTTGTCCATAGCATTGGGATATCACATACTTCAGCTTTTATGAATTTTTTTAATAACAGTGATTCTTCAAGATGTTTTAAGGGTATTGCTACACGATACATTGGTAATCAGCTCAAAAGATCACATCATAATTTTGTAAGAATTGATGATTTTTAGTGGGTTCCTAAGGAAAGAGAAAAAGTGGGTAGTGGTATTTATGTCCATTTAACTTTATACTTTCAAATTTACCTTTAAAAACATTCTATTTTGGAAATTATCGACACATGGTGTCACTAAGCATTTCCTTTTAATAGTGATTCTTAGGGATGGCTTAAACACCTCACGGCCAAATTTTAATGTACTATTTCACTGGGTAAATCTCGACTTAACCTTGTAACTTGAACTAGTGATCATTGAGGAACATTTTCAAGGCGAATTCACAGTTTTATTCGTACATTTCAGCTTTACTTTTACTTTTGTTTTCAATTTAGTTATAAAAGCTGCGTTTTCATATGAGAACGAGTTTACAATCGAAATTATAATTTTATCTCTTACAGATCGGTGTAAATTAAAATTTTGTCTGAAAAACATATATCTCAAAGAAATAAAATCATCATCAATAGTGTAAAACTCGTTCTTCTCATGAGAACATAAGTTTTTCATTGAAACCCCTTTTTTCTCTCAAAACATTGATTTTTATTTTTATGTTTTATTCATTTTGAATAACAACACGATAGTATTATATTCTCACTTTCGAACTTGGTTTATCTCTGGGTGCTTAGCCCATGATCACTTAACCATTAAGTCAAGTCTTATTAGCCCCTCTGAAATATTATTAAAATTTGAATTTCAAAATAAAAGTTGAAATTATTTCATTTTATATTCAAGCAAAAATATTTTCAAATATATTTAATTGATCAAAACTCTTCCACGATAATAGAACAATTGGGTATAATTTTTTATATCGATGATGCTTTTTTAATGGACTAAAAATTTGGAGCGTGTTGAGGATACGTTGGGCCAGGACTTGGGCGTTCTTGTTTGTGATGATACAGGTGGCAGCGTTGCTCTCTGCCAAAAGCTAAGAAAGAAAAAGGAGTGGCTGGGGCTTCGCTGTGGCGCTCCGTCTTTAAGTGATTCTTTACGATGAGAGAAGATAGACAGTGAAGGCGGAGAATGTATCGCGTATGTTTCTTTGTGCGTACCTTTCACTTAGATGGGATGGCACAGTATTTATAATGGATGATCATGATAACTTTCCTAATTGGATTATGATCTTGAATAGTATGTTTCTAATTGGGTGATGACAAATAGTATGTTTCCTAGTTGGAGGATGATATAATATTTCTCTCATTTGAATTTTAGGAGATTTTCTTTCAATTAATAAGGGATAATTGAGGGTGATAATTACAAGGAATATCTTGCTTTCGATTGGTAGGGTTGGATGTTTTCCCACTTGTCGATGGGATTTAGTTTGATTTGCGGCATAACAGGTTTCTTAATTACCATACGGTCGCTGGGTAGAGCGGATTTGGGCCTTCGTGCAGTGGCGTCGAGGCACGGAAGGTGTTTCAATGGGCGTGCCTACTTCTTTGGGTTTGGCGAGTGGGCCCTACGGAGGCCTGGCCTAAACCACAGTGGTTGCCCTGACCCTTGTGTACGGTGTGCTGGGCAAAGTGCATCAATGTTTCTTGTGTCGAATCACGAATTTCACGTGTACGCTTGGGTGGGTTGGATTAGGGCTTGGTCGTCGTCATATGTGTTTGTGATAATGATGACTCTTTTGGTTTTTCGGGCTCATTTCTCCTTCTTCGAGTTTCCTTTTGTTTCTTCCTTGAGGACATCCTCTGTCTTGTGTGCAACACACGATCCTGTTTTTCTTTCTTTGTTAGCGAGTTCGGACTTCCCTCTCCCACCAGTTTCAATGCGAAGACCTTTTATGCGAGTCTTTTAAGCGTCTTTCTTGAGATAGCTTTCTGTTTTTATTCACAGGGCATTTGCGTCTTTATTTCTTGGTCTTTTGACGATATGACGGCGCTAGGGTTGGGTTGGCATCGAGTTTTGTTTCATTTGCTTTCATCATGGTGGGTGTTCTTCTTACCTTCTCTGCGTATTGGAGGTGACTCTTAGGGCATCATAGGCTTTACCGGAGAGGCGGTGTGGCGGCTCAAGGCCATTCGACGAGGTTGAACCGAGATGCCCAAGGGGCGCCCCCTGTTCCCTTGAATAGAGTAAGGGAAGTGGAGCGATCAAATATCACGGAAATTCGAGAATACTTAAATCTGCCATTCGAAAAGCATGCTTTGAGTCGGGACCTAGCAGGGTGAACCCTGGTAATGTGAACCCTTTATGGCGTTACAGACCTCCTTTTGGGGTTGAGGTTTGGTCCCACGGCGTTTTGACCTCATATGGTTTCACAGTACCTAAGATGGTATGCTTCTTTTTGAAGTGGCCTTGATGTGTGTGTGGTCTTAAACTCCTATTATCGTAAAGGGTTTCTTGACCTCAAATGTCTGTCCTTCTCAACTCACGCCCAATGGTTGAGGTATTTTGGTTAAGCTATTGGTTTTCTTTAGGGACAAGGGGTTTAGTGTTCCCAGTATAAAGCTACATTCCTTCTATACATTTAGTCACGAAGGAAGCAGCGCGAGGGGCTTCTCTGACCACTTTTCCGGGCGTCTTGGTGCTCTGGTGATTTGATCTTCCCTCTTCCCCACGAGGCTTTGGAAGGGCGCTACTTCTGCTGTTAGCGGCCACACAATTGAAGATCTCTTCCCTCTTGAGCCAAGGGGCGACACCACAGGCGTTAGGTTGCACAATACCCAGAGAATCGCGTGATGTGCGCTTTGTTTTGGTGTAACGTATGAAGTCGTTGAGTATCTTTTAGTGCATTGTTAGCGTGCCTTTGGTGGGTAGGCTGGGAACTGGCAAGATAATGTCCTGCTTTGTGGCGTTGGTGATATCCTCTAGCGTCCTACAGCGGGTGATCATCGGATACGGCCCTTCGAGCTCGGGGTTGCCCACCGCTCTGCTTGCTTTGAGGGCCTTACGCCTCGCTTCCAGTGAGTCTCTCCCATCGGACCTCGCTACCAGGCCCACCAGGAGGCTTACGTCGGTTCGGAGCTATCTCGGAAGCCCGGAGCGTGAAGCGGAAACCACTGGAGGTGGATTGAGAAGATCGAAGGCTTTGCCGGTCAAGGTTCGGGGAGTGGGAATCTTCCCTCTTCTCTGTCTGCCCGTAATACGAGTCGGACTGATGCATTTTGTCTGCCTCCGGCGAGGCTCCACTAAGTTTTAGTTCAAGCCCGCCCTGCAGGTTTGCGCGAAGGCAAAAGGTCAGTGGTCGTTGGCTTGGCAGTTGGCGGTCATGCCTCTCAGCATGCGGAACGCTGCGAAGAGTGTTGGGCCACCTTCTCCGAGGGCGGAAGGATTGAAGAGGACGGACTCCGGCAGCGAGAGATGGCGACTCAGCACTTCTCAATGCCGAACTTAAACTGCGCGGTCTCGTCCATTCTTAAGGATTCGACCTCGAGAGGTCGAGTGTCTTTACCAGATTGATTAGGCTTTGGCTCTCTCCATAAGGGTCTTCATGGTTCCCGAGATCTTGTCATGTCGTTTATTACAGGTTGAGGTGGTGATCTTGTGTTGGACATGATTTTTCGTGGTGTGGTAGGTGGCTACTCATTTGAAGAGTTTTGACGAAAAGGCCAAACTAAAAAAAGAGAGAATCATACTAAAGCCACCTTGGGTTACAAGGCGGTGGGCACCACCTACGTCTGGCTGTTGAGGCTGCGAGAGATCGGGTGTAAAGCGTATGGTGAGGAAGCCGAGTGAAGCTTAAAATCTGATTTGAAGCATACCAAATCGTACGTGCTCGGGCGGTAGAAGATAAAGACCGAAACACAACTTGAGGGCGTAGAAGAAGCGACCGGAGGTTCGGGATGATGCGAAGGCTGCATCAAATGACACTTCTTTGGAGGCGGGCGAGTTGCGGTCACGCCCGGTATGAGCCGGATGGTTGGGAATGAGCTACTTACGCCCGGGGCGAGCTGCGGGAGTCCTAAGAAGAATACGTGCGACGAGGGAGCAGGCTAGCGAAGGCAATGACCTTGGCGGGGCTCGTCGTGAGGTTCGAGGCTATAAAGATTCGGTGGAGCGTCCGGGGCGAGGAGTGTCGTGGCTGTGGGGACTCCATCACAACAAGTAACTCACAGTTTGCTCTCAGGCGGGACCCAGTCATAGGAGGAGTTGAGGGTGGGCACATTGCTTAATGGGTTTAGGTGAGGCTTGCCTTTCGGGGAGGAAGGCTGCTAATGCCTACCAGGCTGGACTTTGCTTTTTGACATTCCCTAGCGACGAGAAATTTGAGGATGCGGCTATTCTAGGAAACCTTTGAGACACCCCGTGAGGCCAGCTCCTTCTTCACCCTACTGCTCCTCAACACGATGCACGGCGCGGCGCATATCTTCCCAGCACTTGACGATAGATTTTTATTTTTATTTTTATTTTTTTTTATTTTTTTTTTTTTTTATTTTTGCTAGGTCTGGACCTAGGGCGTATGTGGCTTTCAGCAATAAATGTTATTTTTTTTACCGCACACATCTCTACTTATAAGTTTGCACTTTATTATGAAGCGAATTGATTTCTTGGCTCCACATTAACTGGTTGACGTCGAGTTGGCGATTGAACTTTTACAAAAAAGTGGCGCGATGGGCTCTGGGCTACTTAGCTCAGTGGGCACATGGCTTTGTTTGGATGAAACTCTTTTGGAGCCCGGCGTTGAGGCCTTGTGCAGGTACAGAATAGCTGAGGCGATCCGACTCTTGAGTTGCATGGCCTATGGAAGTAGTCGAAGCTCGTCGAGAAGCCCGAGGCTAGTGAGCCACAGACCTTGGGGCCTTGTGGAACTGAATAACTGAGGCGATCAACTCTTGCTTCCCATGGCTGTCTGCAGTGAGGTGATCGAGCTCGTCAAAGCCGGGTTTGGTGGGAGGCTGGGCGAGGCCTTGTGAGGCTCATGGCCGAGGGTGATCTTGCTCTTGGGGCTGCGTGGCTTGGCGTGGGTGGTCGAGCTCGTCGAGGCCCGGGGCAGCTAGGCTCCGGGCCTGCGGCTGCGTGGTGCATGCCACAATTTGGATGAGCCTGCAGCATGGGCTCTGAGCTATACCCCAGCTCTGTGGTACATGCCCTATTTGGTAGGCTAGCGGGTTCAAATGAGCTACTTGGCTCCATGGGCATAGCTGTTTTGGGTTGGCTAAGCGCTTGCCCGAGCTCCGGCGTTGAGCACTTGTGGGTTAGATCTTTGGGCGATCTGACTCTTAGAGTGCATGGCTGTGGAAGTGTCGGCCTGGTGGCTGGCTCTTTGACTCCGGGCGCTAAGGCCTTGTGGGCTGGGCATGCTACGTGATCGACCTCTTAGGCTCGTGGCACTGTGTGAGTAGTCGAGCTCAAACGATGTTGGCTGTAGAGCTCCGGCCCGAACTGTGGGTGATCTTGAGCTAATCGATCTTAGTGGCGTGGCTGTGCGGGTGAGTCACAGGCTCGTCAAGCTAAAGTGCCTAGGCTCTAGGACGGCTGAGGCCACTTATTAGGGTGAATAACTGGTGATCGATCTTGGGTTGCGTGGCTGTGCGAGAATAAGTGACTCATCAAGCTGCGGCTGGGCTCCGGCGAGGCCTTGTGAGGGTTGAATAACTGGCGATCGACTCTTAAGTTTTGCATGGCATGTGCGGAGTAGTCGAGCTCGTGGCGAGGCTGCTTGGGCTCTGAGCTATAGCTCCCAGTGTTGCATCTTTACATTTAGAGGCGAGTGGGCTCTGAGCTGCATAGCTCTCAGTGTTTGCGTGCTTTACATTTAGATTTATTCTTTGAGCTCTGAGCTTCGCAACCGTGTTTGGAAGGCCTAGCTGGGGTGAGCTCACGAGGCTCTGAGCTCTGAGCTATGGCTCGGAAATAATTTTTTTTTTCTTTACATTTGGATTTGAGCCTCTTGAGCTCCTATTGGCGATTGACATATTATCAAGCGGCATTATTTTGACCAAAACTAAATTATATACTTATACCTAAATGAAATGGAATAGAAAGGGCTGTGCCTTAAGAACCACTAAAGCATGAAAATGGCAGCGTGTTATTTTATCAATGCGCGGTACCGAGTGGCGGTGAAAACAGACCAAAGGTCGAGGGCTCGAGTCATAGAAGAATTGCGGGTATGCTGCATCGTAGCCATTCACTCGATTCTTTGAACATTGATATTTGTAAAGCTTGATTTGAACTCTGAACTTTTATTTTTTGCAAAATACATTTGTTAAATGTAAATATTATGAGTCTTTTAAATTATGTAAATGTATATGGGCTTACTTAAGAAGAAAGTAAAATCTCTTTCAGCAATTAAAATGTATCTAGGAAATAGAATATAAGCAAAATGTTTGAAGAGATAAAGTGAAAATGTCGAAGATGCTTAGAGACTCCGACTTGGATCATCTAGCCCAGGGTGGAGTCGGGGATTCGGGTTGCGACACTTTTGAAAACTAAAATTTAATAAAACGATAACTAAAGGGATTTGATTAATGGCTTGTTGGGCGTCCCTCGGGCTTTGGTTTGGATCGCATATGGCCGGGAGGGTTGGTCCCGTCTTAGGGGTCGCTCATCGCAGTGGCCTTTCAGAGTCACTGAAGTCAGATTCTTTCTAATGAGAGAAGATAGATTGCTTAGAGGGGCGAATGTATCGCGTGTATGTTTCTTGTGCCTTTCACTTGGAGTGGGATGGCCTAGTATTTATAATAGATGATCGCGAAACAACTTTCCTAATTGGATTATGATGCGAGATAGTATGTTTCCCTAATTGAATTTGATGACCTTCGAATAGTATGAAGCACAATAGGAGTTGGAGGATGATATAATATTTCTCTCACTTTGGGTAGGAGTTTTTCCAATTAATAGGGGATAATTAAGGGTGATAGTGGGAATATCTTACTTTTTTTGATTTGGCCAGGGATTGGATGTTTTCCGCGTCGGTAGGTTAGTTTGATTTGCGTATGTGGGTTTCGATTACTCATGCAGATCCTTTAGGCGACGAGGGCCCGGGCCTTCATTATGGGTGGCGTCGAAGGCCTGAGTGTTTCAATGGGCGTCCCTCTTCTTTGGGTTTGGCGAGTGAGCCTACGAGCCCTAGGCCAAACTCAGGAAACCACACATCAATATCCTATAAAGATTAGTTTCCACTGGATTAATTTTTTAAAGTAAGTAACTTTCTTAAATTAATTAATTAAAAATATTTGGGCATGAAATTAGAGGAATTGGATTGAAAAGACCAATCCCAGGAGTTTATAATATGGCCATGATAAATACTTTGTCGGGGCAGTTTTAATGCACCTCGACTAATTCATTTGGACTTTGGAAACAGAATGACTTATTGTAAAAATAATCTTGAAAAAATATTACCACTTGAACAAAAAATATTATCTTATCCTAAAGAAGAAGATAAAGATAAAAATATCTTAACCTCATCACAGCACATTATAACTATTTTGTAAATAACTTTTTTGGATTTATCCATTTTACTTAAATAAACTAACCTAAAATATTTTGCAAGAGTTTGTTTTTTGTTTTTTTTTAACTTCTTCATCTAAGGTGGAAAGCATGCATATTTCACCCTGTCAAAGAGAATCCTCAATGTTTGGGCTTTTTAAGAAAAGTATTTTGCGTATGAATGGCAGGATACCTAAGCATTCGGACTCCTATAATCGAGTTTTTAGATCAAAATAATTTGTTTGAAAAAAAAAATTGTGTGGGAAATTAGTTTATAAACCAAAATAATTGCAAAAAGTAATTTTCTAATGTGGCAGAGGGGAAGAGAAAGCGGGAGTGCAAATGGCCACAGAGTTTGACCAAGTTGACCCGACCCGATAATAGGGTGGGGTCAAGTTGACTTTCAAGGATGAATAATTTTGGTTAACTAAGACATATTTTAGTAGGCCTCGTGATACGAGTTCCTGTGAGCAATTAGAGCATTCAAACGATTTATGGTCTGGTAAGTTCAAACCAGCAGTATTTTTATCGATTTTTCAAGTCAGCTCGGGAATTTTACCTAAAAACAACCCTAGGCTCTATATAAGCCTAGTTTTTTAGTTCAGTGAGGATCCAACCCCAACACACGAGGAAAATCCCAACGAAAACTAGCCCGAATTGGTTTTGACCTATTTTTGACGATCGGGTTTCACCTATCACATGAGCAATTTGGCCACACTATCATTGCCGCGCGCCCGAGCAGGATGGGAGGAGGACATCCGGTTTCAGCCCCGTGTGAGAATTTCTAAATAACGCGGCCGGGGGGACACGGGATCGGTGTGAAGCGGCAGCGGCGGCAGCGCCGTGGGTCGCCGGTAATTTCTTGATTTTCGGCCATTCGGCGGGGTTCAGACCCACCCAGCTCCTTTCCACCATTTTGAACCCTCCCGAACTCATTTAAGGTGATTATATTTTCTCAGTTCATCAGTTTGAAGATGCTGACAAAAACAGAGGAAATTGGTCATTTGTTGGATCGGATTTCCAGAGCTGGCAGCCTTTACGGACCAGGGTGAGGCGCTACGTGTGTTCTACTAGTCTTGGAGCTTTCCATTGATATGTGGTTTGTAAATTTTGGATGTCGTTTGATTGGATTCCATTTTTATGTTGTTTCGGGTAATTCAGATCTTGGAATGAAATAGAGTACCCATTGGTCAAATTTGCAAAGTGAAAGTTGTATTAGTGAAGTGGATGTTTTTAGGAATTATTGGACAGTTCAATTTCGAGTGGCTCGGTGAACCCCTAATTTTAGGTGCTCCGGTTTTATCGGGCCAATTTTATTAATAATGGGCACATCGGAGTTAAATTTGGATAGTCACCTCATAGTTTCTAAAAGTTATTCTAAGGACCTTGGGGATATCGATATCGTTGAGTTTCAATTATTGGAACTAAGTGATATTTTACATTTATATTACGAGTTATTCCAGAGAGTAGGAAGCGTCTGTGGAAGAATGACGGCGTCGTGGTATGTAGTGGTTTATATGTTTTAAATGTTTTGGGGCATTATATTGTTTGCCCTATAGTGTAGTTGTTATTTTAATAATATATCATTTGATGAATAGTTTGGTTATGCATAAATAGAATGATACATTTTCATATAAGACAAGTTATCATTTCACATGTGAGTTTGTCAACATTTAAATATTTACGGGTGCAGCGGGTTCTGGATAGTGTGGTATTTGAAGAGATATTTGTGCCATGGATTGAGGTTTGCTTAGCTTTAAAAAACTGTGTTTTTAAAGGAGGAGAGAGGAGAGGGAGTTTTTTTTAGGACCTGTGAAATGATTATGATAGTGTGCTCAGAGTGTACTTGGTTTGGAAGAGAAGGTACTTTTGTGAAAAATCTGGATATATATTGTATTTTCCCACGGTGCGGGTGGTCGGTTTGAACAGGCGGTTTAGTAGTTTAAGGTGCCGTACAAGAGGTGCAGGGTTTGATGACGGTTTTAAGTAGTTGCCACGCCGGTCGCGTGAGGTGGGTTGAGGCAGATGGTTTAGTAGTTGCCACGATGCGTGAGTTAGTTTAGAGAAGACGACGGTTTTTAGTGGTGCCACGATTAAAAAAGTGAAAGGTCGGTTTGAACAGCGGTTTATTAGTTGCGGTGCGTGGTCGGTTTGACCGGCGGTTTAGTGATACGGGTTTTTTACCGCGGTGACGTGAGGTTGACGGTATCATCGAAAGCGGACATATTCCACGTGAGGTCGGGTTTACAAGCGGTTTTAGGATGAATTGCATATGGTATGGTACGATGTTACATTTAGTTGCCGCAGTGTTGTGATATCGAAGGTTTTGCGAAACGGTTTGTATTCTGGTTTTACCACGGTGGCGTGAGAGTCGGTTCTGAAGCGGTTTTTGAGACCGTTACATGAAGTACGGTACATTGTTGGTTCATTTTAGTACCCAATTACGTGATGGTGTATAGGTATGGTACATGGAATTTGGTGTATATGGTACGATACATGTTGTGGGAGGTTTTGATGGTACGATTGCATTGTTGGTTCCTGAGTAAGACGTAACCCTTTCAATAGTTATGATTATTATATTTTCCATGATTAATTGTACAACATAGCGTTTTTATATGTTTTATGCATCAAGGAGTCTGGCATGTGATGAAGGAATTCGAGAGGTTATAAGGTTCTTGATAATGAAGTCGAGTTAATTTATGAGCATGATTTTCTTATTGTTGGGTTTTAGGTAAAAGTTGGGTTTTGTGAAATGTTTGCTAAGCAGGAACCTTACAAATGAGTGGACGTGAGGTCTTGAGAAGAAAATTTTCAAAAAATTAAAACATTATTTTCCGCCTAAATTGTAATACTCATGAAATTTATTTCTGCGTTTATTGTTTAATATTTTACGACCTAGGTGGGGGTTCGTAGTGCCTACCTCGCGCCGAGATTCGCGCCGCTCTTTAAGCTGAGTTCACGCGGTACTCTATCCCATCCATACGTCTTTGTTTTATTTGGACTATTTATTTTCATTTTGTAACCACAAATTCGCAATACTCTTAAAGATAAATATTAGTATTGAAGAACTCATAGCTAGTTATGTGTGTATAAAGTAGTTCCATGACACACATTTGGATGGGACGATTAGTGAATTTTCTATAGCGGTATTGACAGTGCGCATGTGTTTATTTCTTTCTTAGAGTGGGGTTCCATTGTTTGCATTCCACATGGTTTTGTACGGTGGGGCTTCATGGCGAGTGCTTAGGGGCATCTTGGGAGGTTTAGGGTCGAGATCACCATCGAAACATTATCAGAGCTCTAGGTTTTCTAAATTCAGGGTTTGTACATTCTTTGTCTGGAGCTCATCTGGCATGGAGTGTTTGTATGCTGCTTCCTAACATCCGCTGAGGAAATTGATTTAGTTCTTCTTCACCACACGGTAGCACTTTGAGGGTTTACAGTAGCTATAGACACACAAGCGGAGTTGAATAAGGTAACCATTTACGTAACAATAACCTGGATTGATGACTGTTTATTCGACCACGGGTGCAGAGTGTTCTCCCAAGGTGACTTCAGGTGAGGATTCCATTAGTTAAAGTTAGGGAATCGGACATTCCAAGACGGCGTCTGAGACGAATATGGCGTAATGAGTTTCTAGTGATGTCTTCAGGGGACTCTGCAGAAGTACTTGACGACTTTGCATGGATTTAATGGGCGGTCTTAGTCCATGCAAGATCGGTTGTCATTGTCTTCATCAACGATATCTTGAAGGTGTACTCGAGACGAGTTGGAACCGCTGAGGTACCTGTTTAGTTTTAGTGTTACATGAACTTTTTAGAGCAATATTGATTACCCTTCTGGTCGAAAATGAGAATTTTAGTTGGGCCAAGTGAAGGGTTTCTCGGACATGTAGTTCTGATGGTATTCTGGCCGTGGATCCTCATAAAAGTAGAAACGTGCTTACAAATTGGGTTTATTTCGGAAAGGAGATTGAGCCAAAAGGTAAGAGTTTTGGTTTGATTCTTTGCAAATGGTTTCTTTCTAGGGTTTTGGTTTTGGAGACTTCTCACAACCTAGATGTGAGGAGCCCCTAATCCTTGGCGTTTATTTGTGTAAAGTTGAGGATTTTGTATAGAGGTTATAGATTCTGTGGTTCTCTCTTTTGGGGTTGGTTTTCTGGCACCTTTCTGTCTTGGATTGGGGTTGAGTGATGAGTTAGCCAAACCCACAGGTTTGGTTTAAAGGTGTGTTTTTGGAAGATGTTTAGGTTGAATAGGGAGAATTGGGTTTAGTGTGGGTTTGAGTGTTTTGGGTTGGGTGGTTGACTTATGGGAAAAAGTGAGGAAGATCATAAATTATGGGCATTTTAGGTAGGTTGGTTTTCCTATTACTGGCTGAGTGTTAGTATTTTTTGGCCATAACTTGATCATTACGCTCCAGGTAGTGATTCGAGTGTGGCTTTGCATGTAGCTAGACTTCAAGGAGCACAAATACCCCTGAAAAATGTTGGTAAATTCGTAACCCATTGGACCCCAAGATTCATTCAAAGTGGGGCTATGTTGTGTAGGACATATCTCAAGTTTGGATGCTCCGAATTGGGTGATTCCAGTTGGAAAAGAAACCTTAGCACTTTATCTTCAAATGAGTAATATGGAGATAGGAATACAAGAGGTGTTTTATGTTGAGTGCGTTGTTTGTGTAACACTGAGTGTTGAATGTTGATCCTAGTAAGTGTAAGAGAAATTAAGCAGGATAAGGTTTATGTTGGAAGGTATAAGGATATATGTGGAGTAGTGGTGATAAAGTAATAGATCCTTGAGTAATTTTTCATGTGACACAGTTGTGAGAGGAAATTTAAGGAATCTTATGACTTGTTATTTGAGACCCCTTGGAGTAGCCTCGGTTTTGACTTCCCTTGGGGAGACTTGCGGACATTTTGAATCTAAGGAAAGTAGGGGGATCGCCTGTACTTCTCTCACCTCTTGTACTATGGTATGATGTTAACTAGGAATTACGTACCATTCCGTGCTTTAATTGCCAATTTACAGTGATATATAAATGTATATTTTTATATATAGCAAATCTTTGAATTACTTGGCACATGATGTTTTCAAATATCATGTGGTTGAATGCTTTGTGAAATTGTTTTAAAGCATGACATGGGTGAAGGCGTGTGAAGTCGGGATTGATGTAGTGGACACGGGACGTGACCAAGTCATGGTTTGTAGTCGAGAAGGTCATAGATATCACGGGATATGGGCATATCCCCAGGTGGGTAAGTCGCGACAATTTGTCGTTGTTAGGATACTGATCGGCTAGTCCACAGGGGAAAGCCTAAAGAGTCACTGATGAAGGGTTGAGATGGTGGTAGTATTGCATTCATGGGTTTTTCCATCATCGAAGCCTATTATCTATAAAATGCTCATGTTTTGAGATATCTTGAATTATGTATAATTGAGTGTTTTATGAGCATGGCTTGTTGGGGAGGATTAAACTCTTGTTTGTCAGAGACTCATCCCATTATTTCCCTCCACCTTAGATGTAGGTAAGAGACTAATTGCGTGACATGAAAGTTAGACCTACAGGGTTTTTGAGGATGGAAAAGATTTTATGCCAACCTTAGCTTGTTGGTGGTTCGAGCACATACATTTGATGAATATTTAGTGTTATGTGGGCTATTTTAAGGATCTTGAGCTTGGTCGAGGATCGAAGTATTCTTAAAACTCTCCCTTGGAAGGGGTGAGTACGCTTTGAGAAGCGAGGGAAGCTAAATCCTCTTCCTTCTTTGCCTTTTGAAGTGTGAGAGGATAGGTCCAGGTGGCCTATAGATTAGACTCTGGGAGGCTCTTAGAGTCATGTGTTCCACATCTCCATGCTATGCAAGTATATTTCGGATCCCTCACACGTGTTATAGGCACCAGGGAGATTGAGTTGAGGGGATGACTTATCTATGGCGAGAACGACCGGTGCGGATTACGGGAAGGGAAGGAGGAGCTTATAGAGATATCATAGTAGAAGGTCCCCTATGGGATAGGATTGAAGCGACAGGAATGGGAGGACAAATCTGGGGGCACGTACCTAAATCTCTTCCATGACACAGTGCAATTTCGTGGACGAAATTTTTCTTTAAGAGTGAGTTATGACCCGTGCATAAATAATACAAGTTTGATAAGTTTGACCAAATTGACCAAGTTTATTAAGTTACCCAACCAATAGTAGGTGGGGCCAAGTTGACTTTTTCAAGGATGAATAATTTTGGGTTGACTAAGACACCATTTTGTAGGCCTCATCGTCGAGTTCTAAGCGGGTGAGCGAGTCAAAGTAAATTCTGGATAAAAGTTAGTCTGGTAAGGAAGTTCAAGCAGCTTGATATTTTATCAATTTCAAGTCGGCAAGAATTTTACGAAGAAAAAACCCCTAGGCTCTATATAAGCATAGTTTTGGATTACGAGTGAGGATCAACCCGAACAGAGAGAAAATCCAAAACACGAAAACTAACTTCGGTCGTTTTGACATTTTAGGCGATGGGTTTTCAGCCATGGGCATTCCGTACCTTATCCGCTGTACACGCGGACAGATGGGAGGAGAGCATCATCAGACAGCCGCATGCGGTGAATTTCCGGCATGACCTTGTGGGACGGGATCGGGCCGACAAAGCGGCGGCGACCGCCGTCGATCCCATTATTCTTGATTTTTCGACCATTTTTTCGACCGGTTCGAGCCACCCCATGGCTCCTTTTCCATTTTGGACCCTCCCGAACTCATTTCGTGGTCCTTTTTCTCGAATTCATCACCGTTTGAAGATACGACAAAAACAAATTCGGCGGTGGATAGAGTTTTCCGGCCACCACAGCGGCGCCCTTTTGGACCAAGGTGAGGGCTACTGATGTGTTCTTTGGTCTCTTAGGCTTTCCATTTGATATGTGGTTTGTAAGAATTTTTTTGGACGTCACGTTTTGGTTGGATTTCCATTTTTAGGTTGTTCAGGGTAATTCTGAGATGTCGGAATTTGTAATAGAGTACCATTGGTCAAAATTTGTAAATTGAGTAGTATTAGTGAAATTGGATGTTTTAGGAATTGTGGACGGTTCAGTTTAAAGAGAAATTCAGCTCAGGGTAGAAAGCCACAATTTTTTTTGATATAGGGCCCAGTAATAATTGGGCTGTCGAAGTTAAATTTGGATGGTCTCATAGTTCTAAAAGTTATTCTAGGAAGGCGCCAGGGATATCCCAGTATCGTTGGATTGATTATTAGACCTAAGTGATATTTTATTTATAATGCAGGCATTCACGTGGGAGCTAGAGACGATCCTGTGACGGAAGGACGGCGGCGATACGTACTATGTGAGTGGTTTATATGTTTTAAATGTTTTGGGGTATTATATTGGTATATAATTATGGTTAATTATTTAATAAATATATCATTTGATCGAATAGTTGGTTATGCATAAATAGAATAAATCTGTTTTTCATATAGACAAGTTATCATTTTTCATGTATGAGTTTTATGACATTTTAAATATTTGGAAGTTTTACTGAGTTCCTGGATGAGTATGTGGTATTTGAATATTTTGGGTGCGTGGATTGAGGTTTCGCCGCTTTGAAAACTATTGTTTAAGAAGAGATTTTGAGATCTTGTGAAATGATTGTAATCTACGATGCTCGTTTGGAAGAAGTACTTGTAGAAAGGAAAGAAAAAAATCACGGATATATTATTTCCACGGTGTCGTGAGAGGGGTCGGTTTGAACGACGGTTTAGTAGTTGCCCGCGGTGCGAGTGAGGAGGTCGGTTTGAACCCGACCGGTTTAGTAGTTGCCACGGTACGGTGAAGGGTCGGTTTGACCAGCGGTTTCTTAGTAGTTGCCGCGATGCCCAGTGAGTTCGGTTTGAGCAAGCCGGTTTAGTAGTTGCCAGTGCGTGAGTTCGGTTTGAACGGCGGTTTAGTAGTTGCCGCGGTGCCGGTCGGTTTGAACGAGCCAGTTTAATGAATTACCGCGGTCTTTGTAAGTCGGTTTGACCCGGCGGTTTGGTATTCGGGTTTGCCGCGGTGGCGGAGGTTGGTATCATCGGCGGTTACTCTTGTTCACGGCGTGAGGTCGGGTTCACGAAACGGTTTAGGATGGATATATGGTATGATGCGATGTTATTTAGTTGCCCGCGATGTTGTGATGTCGGGTTTACCAGCGGTTTATGTCTGGTTTGCCACGGTAGCGTGAGGTCGGTTTCTGAAGCGGTTTGAGATGGGTACATAGTACGGTACATTGTTGGTTCATTTAGTATGGTACATCGTTGGTGTATATGAAAGTACGATTACATAAGCTGATTTTGATGGTCTGATTGCATTGTTGGTTCACGAGTAAGGCGTAACCCGCTTTGATTACAATTATTATATTTTCCATGATTAATTAGTACAACATAGCGTTTATATGTTTTATGCATCAAGTCCTATGTGATGAAGAGTACCGAGGTTATAAGAGTTCTTGATAATGAAGTCGGTTAATTTATGAGGCATGATTTTCTTATTGTTGGGTTTTGGTAAAGTTGGGTTTTGTGAAATGTTTGGTAAACGGGGAACCTTACAAAAGAGTGGACGTGAGGTCTTGAGAGAAGAAATTTTCAAAAAAAAATTAAAACATTATTTTCCATATAAATTATGTCACTCACTGAGATTTATTTCTCACGTTTATTGTTTTAATATCTGCTCACCCCAGGTAGGCGGGTTCGTAATTTGCCTACCTCGTGATTCAACACCGCTCTTTATGACGATTCGCGATTACATATTTATCCCATCCATCATCTTTGTTTTGTTGGACCTATTTATTTCATCGTAACCTTAAATTCATGAGAAATACTGCTTAGAATGCTCGATATTAGTATTAAACTCATATGGGTCACTTGTATGTATGAAGTGGTTATGACCTACATTTGGATAGGACGGTCGTTGAATTTTCTATATAAGCGGGTATTAATGGTCTTTGCATGTGTTTATTTAACTCTTGTAATTGGGATTAGTTGTAGATTACTATGGTTTGTCTGATGAGACTTCACTAGGCGGGACCACCCGGGGAATCTTGGGAGGGTTTCCGGGTCAGGTCCTATCATAATGTCGTTATCATGAACAACTACAATTGGAATTGTCAAATGCCAGCATCCCGCGGCAGTGAGCAATTGAAACTAAAATATTCGAATGTAAATTTGTCCATGGCGACAGTGAAGTGTTAAATCTTAAAATTTTCAAATTGTGACTGTTTACTTGAGGAACATTTGATTAGCCAGTGCATTTGTATATGACTTGGTATTCGCACTACATTCGTCTTTAATTTGGTTTTCAAACTAATTTAGATTTTTTCAAATAAAGTATTTTTGATCTAAAAACTCCATATAATCAATCCCCTTACAATATAATTAAAACTAGTCTTATTGACTTGAAACGATTATAAATACTTTGAAAAGTATCTTCACTTAATTCCCTATGAAAGGTAGCTTTTAGCGTTTATAAATAAGAAAGCAATTTTCCATTTTTAATATTTTCAATAAACGAACAAATGGATTCTTACTTGTGTAGCTATATATATATATATATATATATATATAGACACACGCATATTTTACAAAATTTGACAAACTTTATGCACTTTATTTTAAATATTTTAAATGGAACAACCCTAAGGTTAATCAAAAATAGGTCCTAAGTCATAATAATGTTTATTAAATAGTCATCATTTAAAGTCTACTCAAGATTATTAGAGTTTTACCAAATACTTAATTTTAGGGCCAATAAGATAAAGATAAGATCTAAGTATGTACACAGAGCTTAATTCGAGGAAATGATCATGATTAAAAAAAAAAAAAAGAATGACATGAGCTTTTCCATTTACTTGATGAAGTAAAAGAATCAAGAATGTATTGAAGGAAAGAGTCACGCATTTAATGCTAAGGTCATATTATCAACACCAAAGTCTTATAAAAAAAAAAAAGTCATATAAAATAAATCAATTGGGGACCAATAATATGATAATTTTGAAGGTCAGGGAGAGGAGTATTATTACAATATTTGAGGTAACGAAAAGTAGGTACACTTGCAAATTGCAATGCAACCGTTTATTTTTTCACATATATATAAAGAGAACAAATGATCGTCACGAGCTTGAGGAGAAAAGGGGCAATGGTGGGGCCCATATAAAACAATTTACCGTCGAGCATTGTGCTAGGAATTGGAATAGGAACATGAATAGAAATAGAGGAAGCATTACTACCTTCCTCAATCCTCAATCTTCAATAAGACAACTCGACACGTGTCATTGATAAAATGAATGAGACCATCACATTTTAACTTTGACCCGGTTTTTTTTTCTTATTCATTATGATTTAGTTTAAGGTAGTTTAAGGCCCCCATTGGGATCTTGAAGTACAAATTTCTAAGCCAGGGCAATGAATAATGTGTGGTAACTAAGGAACATTAGTATTTATTAAAAATAACATTTAGAAGTGTTTTTGAAAATTCTATAATATTTTTGCCTCAAAATTTGCTAAACTAAGAACCTATTAGGGTGGATATCAAGGCTAAAATAATTAAAAACATAGTTAAAGAATACCATCAATATATGGGGAGGATAGATGAGTCCCATGACTTAACTGATAATCTTGAGTTGTAATCATATGAGACTACAGTGCAGGCTTTATAAGGATTAGTCTATACGATAATATACCTTAAAGGCGTTGTTAGATGTCACATAAATTTAGCTCAGAACATTACTTCATAATTTGAGTTTTTTCTTTTTGTATCCTTGAAACATAATCATAAATACATAAAGCTTTGTATTATCTCATATTTCTACCATTTAAAGAAAATATTTTGTAGCATTTTTCTCGACTCTCATAAAATCAAATTTGGAAATTCTCACATAAATTTGGATTTCATGTAGTAAAAATACTCAATGAATTTGAAACTCAAGTAATAACAATTTTCTAATTATTGAGCAACTAATTATAAATTTATTAAATGACCAATTAAAAAGACCTTTTGAAAATCAATTTTTAAAAAATCTTACATTTAGTAATTTTTGATTGGATGATGAACAAAATACGTTTTTATTTTCTTGCATATGAAATAGTCAATGATTTATTTTTTTTCCCAAAAAAAAAGATGCTTTTAAAAAAAACATGGAAAAAGTTTTTAAAATTAAATATTTAAATTAGCAAGCAAGGGAAAATCGCTAATCCCATTAAATTACAATATTGTATTATGAATAAATATCAGTTTATTTGTGTTTTTTAAGAAATATTTCTAGACATAGAAACACTTATAAGTGTTTTAAGGCAAAATAAAAGGGTTTGATAATATTTTAAAAGCACTTTTTGAAAGTTAAAAAACCACTTTAGTGTTTTTGAGAAGCACTTTGGAGTTTTTAAAAACACTTAAAAAGTTTTGGATATTCTTAAAATACCTACTAGTTTATCCTTAAATATTTATTTATTTTTCCTTAAAACATCTATTTGATTTATTTAAAAAAAATCCAGATAATATCATATTCTTTTAAAAATTCAAATAATTCAAATCTTTTTGTAAATATTTTTTAAAAAAAATTCTATAATCATAAAAAAAATATTTTATAAAAATAATTGTTTTAGGTTTTTATTAATTATTTCATCAAATTTATTTATTTAAGTAGAAATATGTTATAAAAACTCTATTTTGCTGTGATTCCCACGGTTAGTGTTGAGGTGGCACATTATTCTACATGGTAATGGGTAGAGTGAAGTCCCAATGGTGGTATCAAATGTTAGAATCTCAATTATTGTAGTAAGGATAAAATGACAAATTTCATCAAAATTAGTAAAGAAACGAGTTCGAGGGTTCTAGATTCATCTAGGATTGATAGAACAAATCAAACAAATCAAGAAAATACAGTATGAAAATGAATTATGCTGTTTCCATTGAATTGGGAACAATATAGCAAAAACTAAGGAAATGACAAAACCAAACATTAAATAATTATACAAGTAAAAACTTTGAATTGAAAAGATTATATAATCAAAATCCTCTGAAAACACTACGTTCAATAGGATGGGCGAAACTATTGAACTCCTAGATCTAAAAGACCTAGAACAAATTCAAAGGGAAAAATACAAAATCCTTCATATAGGTGCATCAAGTTTAGGCTAAACCCTAACCCAGGTTAGGGTTAGACAACCAATATGTATGTCTTAGAATGTTAGGCACTTGTTCCAGATTCCCTTTTAGAAGACTTATCTGCAGCAAATACATCATTTGGTGATTATTTACTTGTTATCAAATTTAAAAGTTAGGCGCCTTGAATGGCAGGTATGCATAAGGCTTTAACTCCTAAACATCCAAACCAAAACTATGATATGGATCCTAGATCCGAGAAATATCTAATTATCACTGGGTATACTATGGTTATGACTTTCATAGATTAATCCAAATTGCCTTTGTCCTCTCGAAAAGATCAAACTTTTAATATGGCAACAAATGAAAAGAACTCTACAGTCTGTGCAAAACCAATTCCTTGAATCAGACCCCAACACAATCTAAGAATGGAATTTCAAACAACTTTTAGCTCAGGAAACCTATAGAACAACCAAAACTAATGGCTCCATAGCGAGGATGAACAAAGAAATGTCCAAATCAACTTTGAACTAGAAAGAACATCCTAGAAGATCATGATACACTTGAGTTCTTGAATTCCTTTTACTTAAAATTAGAACTCACTTCGAGGAGAAGATCAAATATCGATCAAACTTGAACTTGGAAGGAAGTAGATTATACTTCTCACGATTCCCACGATTTAAAATATTCAAAATACGCAGACAAAACTTGGAAAATCCTCGGATAGTCCAACCTATTCTCAAAATGATGTCGGCAAATAGTGAGCCTACCTGGCTCATGATGATGACGTTAAATTTTAATGATGAATAAAGAGTATATAAGAAAAAAAAGAAAACCCAAAATTCTGTCAAAACATCTTGAAATTTTAAGTAATTTTTTCTCTCAACATTAACAAAGAGTGAACAAAGAAAGTTTAAAAAAAAAACAATCGGTATCAAACAATTGAGAAACGAAATTGGAAATGAATATTCAATGTTTATTTATTTTGATATCTATCACCGAAGCCAAACAATATGTGAAGTATCTCTTTACGGAAATTAATATGTTCCAAAGATGGATTGACCGCCACGAAAAGAAGAAAGTGTCAGCAGATCCTCCTTTAGAAGAGATAAATTTATTTGCCAAAGGCTAATTATTGCTTCACCTTCAAAACGAAGCACTAAGAAGAAACAAAGAACCATAAAAGACTTAAAGATATAAAGAGGTCTTATTTTGACAAAGTAATTTTTACAAATCCAAATACTTTATGAACTTCAGCGCTTATTCTCACAACTAGATATAATTGAGAAAATATTCTAAATAAAGAAATAGAAAGGAAAAACCTTTGTTTAGAAGTCTAAATTAACAAACCATGAAACTGAGAAATGGAAATGAAGTTTGTAATAAAGAAGCTTTAACTCAAAGGTTAGAAGTATAAATCTAAATGGACATACACTTCAAAAGATCAAATAAACTTCTTAAGTGGTTATGATACACATAATCATTAAGAGAAACAATACAAACAAATGAATGAAAGAAATGATAAAATAAATAGAATAAACTTGTGAATCAAGAACAAAAAACTTTTATCGAATAACTCCTCTAGATTTACAATTTAGAGGGAAATAAGACTAATCAATATAATAATGATTTTATTTATGAATGGAATATTGATGGACTTTAGAACATGAGATTCTCAGTGTTCTTTGTCAAATATCAATGAAAACATGGCATCTACCGCTTAGTTATTAAGCGGAGATGATCATAATGCGATCCAACTTCTTCAGGATTCTGAGAAACCTTAAGATGCTTGGTGGGATAATTGTCTTAATAAACAAGAAGGCACAGTTTTATCCAACTAAGTACAAATAAGAAGAAAGAGTGAACAAAATCACAGTCTTAGAAATAAATTTTTAAATGTAAAGACAAACATTTAAAATTTTGAAGGTGAAATAACCAAACATTTCTGGGAGACCCCATAATTTTTTGAAGAATTTTTTTTTGAAATCCTTTAAAATTTAAAATGTAGAACACTTAGTGGATTTTAAATGAGGTATCAATGATGTGTTCTTAGCAAAAAGAAGTTATGGCTAGACAGAATGCGAGAGCCTCTTATTGGAAGAAAGATTCCTTTATGGGCTTCCAAGGCCTTGGCGAAAAGTTCAAGAGCCCTTGAAAAATAAAGCTGGAGCTTAAGTCTTATAGTGAACTTACTTATGGAATCTCTGCTAGAATAAGTGAGAGAAAGGGAGAGAGAAGGTTTGAAGTTGTGTTCTAATATCAAATAAAAGATATTTAAAAACTTCAAGAAAGATTTAGGATCTTTGTGCGCAATATAATTATTAGAAACTATCTAGGTTATATTCACAAAAACATAAACATTATATAAAAAGGAAAACCTTATAAAATACAAAAGGAAATATAAAATCTTCTTACGAAACATAGAATGATAAACCCCACGTATACCACCCAAAAACATAAACAAAGTTAGATGTTTGAAGTGTGGTCGAAAGGTCATATTTAATGACTGAAAGCAAAGGGTTAAATGTTTTATCAGATGACGAAGAAAGAATATTATTACGAAAATGATACTTCTTCTTAAATTAAACTTCAACTTCTCAAAACAAAGAAACAACATCGAGAAAAAGAACAAAGTCAAAATAGACAAAATAGAAAAATGTTTTTGCAATATCGAATAAATGTTTTAGCTAGCGATCAAAATTATTCATAGGAAATGATAGATCAAATTGAAGATAAGGAAATTAGAAATCCAAATATATAAGAAAGAAATTATAGAATAGCAAAGCACTAAACCAAAATCTATTTACCAGTAGCAGTATAAATAGGATAAAGATGTTATAGGTACAATATTTCAAAGATCTGAACCATATGGAGTTCAAGATCTACAAATAGAATTAAAGCAAATTAAAACCCAAATTGAAGAACTAAAAAGGTTTAATCAAACTATGGACAATATAATATCAAATCTAGAAACAAAAAGAATACTTAACACCACAAAATTGAAAATTAGAAAGCTTTGTTAATAGTATGACTATTGTGCAAAAGCAGAGATGGTATACAAGAAAATCATATTAAAAATCAATCATGATTTTTTAGTCAGCTTTCATAGCTTTTGATCGATTCGGGAGTTGATTTGAATTGTATCTAAGAATAAATTCAAATTCTCTTGTATATTTTGCCCAAAACTACAAATACTTTAACGACTAACTCTAATGTTCTTTTGAAAGTACAGCCACAAAATACCACAAGGGCATATATGCAAGATGAAATTGTTTGTATAAAAACTTCATTTTTGCTAAATGGCATGATCAAATTATTTTAGAGAACTCATTTCTTAACCCGATTATATCCTTTCTACATAGATAGTAAGGGGGTTACAAACATCCGCAAATATCAAAAATTAATTTTCTGCAGATTCATCAAAATTAAGTAGAAATAAAGAAATAAAATTTCCAAGATCACATTAGTATGTCTGACAAAAACAAAAACAAGTGAAATTTCTTAGAAAAGAAATTCAATTAAAAAATGGAGGAAAACTTTGAAATCCAATCAACTCGAGGATAGGATTAAATAGGTACAAAAGCAAATTGAAAACAATCTATATCTTCAATTCCAAATGCTTTGGAATAGAAAGCAACATAATTTTCTTTTTGCAGGTATGAAAAGCAGTTTTTAATGAACAAATTCCAACTAAGGCAAAACCAATTCAAATGAGTCGGAACTCCTAGAATAGTGCAAAAGATTAATTATCTTCTAAAAGCAAGAAATTTAATAAGACCGAGTCACTCTCACGGGTTGTGCGACTTTCGTTCAAAAGCACGGAACTAGAAAGAGGAACTCTGAAGACTTGTTATAATTCATAAACCTCCTGAATAAGTTTTACAATGGATTAGGTATCAATACACTAACTTAAAAATACTTAATTCAAAGGATTTATAATTTGTAACAATATATTCAAGGTGATGTTACACCATGAAATACTTTAGTTTTTGGCAGAATTCAAATTCAACTTTGAAGATAGGTACAAAACGAAGAACGCATTCTACAGTTCTGTGGCCCCAGGACATTACGAATAGAATGTAATGTCTTTTAACTCAATGCTCATTCTAAGTTTCAAAATATGATGAATGATATTTGATGATTACTCTAAAGAATTTGATTGTATCGTTGATGATGTTCTCATATTTTAAACTTAATTATTTATTTTCCAACATCTAAAAATATTTCAAAATTGAGTCGGAGACAATGGTTTGATTATCTACTGCATCAAAATATTGTTCCCAAACAAAAACAAGATTTTAGGTTTGATATTTTATCGAGGTAAAATCGAAATTACATTCAAGAAAACGATAAATTTGCTAGCAAAATTCTGATGAAATTAAAGATAAAAATCGACGATTTTTAAAGTTTAATACATATTCTTGAATTTTACCCGAACAGGATTTTAATTAAACCTTTATTTCAAAGGTTAAAGAAAAATCATGTCCCTTGGTCAAATGAACATACCCAAATTGTCAAACAGGTTAAGTCTCAGGTTAAGGAACTACCTTGCTTAGAAATCCTTCACTCAGAAGCTTTTCCTATTATTGAAACAGATGCTTGAGCATAGGATGGTGGGATACTTAAACAAAAATTTTGAAAACAAAATTTCAATTGTCAAATTTCATTATGGAATCTGGGTAAATTTGGTCGATTATTCATTGTCGAAAAATAAATTTAGCAATTGTTCTTTGCATTCAAATTTCAAAGCGAAGTTTTAACGAAAATTTCTTTTAAAGGGGTTGATTGCAAAGTGCAAACAAATCCTACAAAAGATGTTCAAAAACTTAGTTTCAAAACAGATTTTGCCATGTAACAAACCATTTATCTGTTTTGATTTTGAAATAGAATTTATCAAAAGGATCTTCCAAATGTTTTGATTTTCTCTCACGGAATTTTACGGGGAAAATGAGCAAACAAGACCCTATGACCAAACCTGACGAGAGTCATGCAATGTCTAAAAGGACCGACTTCAGTTTTGAAGTTTTAGGAAGAGTGAACCCGAAGTGTCGACTGCCGAAACCCGATCTATATTCCAAGAATCAAAATTGTTGATTTAGGTTCTAGAAGTGGATCATAAATACGCCGAGGCTCTTTTGAGCTTGAATTTTTCAAAGATGGGAGGCGATTTTTATCTCAAATGATATTTCTAAAACGTAGATTCTACGGAGTTCATGCCCTGAATCTGAGGCATCCAATTCAAGTATCGCATATCAAGGTCCACGAGGGTCTTGATATACCATACTCAAATGCAAAATTTTAAAAATCATTTAAAATGATTGGGAACAAAGTCACTTTTACTCTAGCGTTTTTCACAAAATTTGTTCCACTTGAGAGCCTTTGATTACATTGATTCTGAGGCATGGTTTAACACTTTCCACATGTTAGACCTTCTTCCCATTCATGGTTTTTAATTACGAGGAGAAAAAGACAAGAGCATCTTTTCAAGCGGTTTTCACAAGGCTGGTGGCTTCTTTTTTGGAGCTATTCAGCATTTATGTCCACGAGAAATTAGAAAATCTTTGATTATTTCAAAGCAAATTGGCCAGTTTTCCTTTTGGGAAATGATTGTTCGCTATCAACTTTTTTGCTCTCAATTTAGGGAATCAGCTGGATTCTTTTGTTGGGAGTACACTCCCATAATTTCTGCACTTGCATTCCCCGGCATTTGGTTAGAATTGAAATCCAAGAGTGGTATCCTTTAGGAATTTCTCAGAAACTTACGATCCTTTGAGTCCATTAAGGATTGGCTTGATTCTAGCCAGTCGAATCCCACAAAAACGAATTATACATTTGGTCTGACCTTTTTTTGCTTGGAGACCCAATTCGCCCAGCTAAACCGTCCGAGTCATTTCCGCCAGGTGTTCCTGATACAAGACTGTCCGAAAGGGGCTTTCGAGAGCGAGTGGCACGAAACCATGTCACCGACTTGTAGATTCGGAGGATGATGAGGAGAGACCTGACCTCGAGCTGCATTCCTAACAAAACGAAGACATGTGTTATGGACTCCCCATACACTCCCTTCGGTATTGGGGACACATCAAGATCCATAGTTAAACCTTTTTTTAGAGAACTTAAAGGCTAATCTCCCGATTACGAGGACTCTTAATTGTTAATCGATTAATTCAAAGACTTAATAAGAGATTAAACGAGGATCCAAATGGATGATGACTCCAAACAGCCAGTTATGACTCTCATATTGATGTGATGCCACATAAACTAACCGAAACAAAAGAAAGAAAAAGAAAGATTTGACAAAAGTAGGGCTGCTTACAGAAGAAATGCACTTTCGAAGACAAAGTGATTGGGTAATAACTTTGTTTCCGGCACGTTTTCTTCAAGAAACAAGATAAAGGTGAAGATGCTTTTGTCACCATATACACCGAAGATCACATCACTAAGCAGCGTGTGGATGTCAAATTTTATTTCAGTCTGCATGAATTTCAAAGCTTTGGAATCAGTGAGATTCATAAGGAGGGATGCCTCCTTGCAAGCCAGACTAAGTTTTAGGGAAATAAATAAAAGAAAATGAGAAAGGAAGTTTCTTACAGAGGCTTTCCTTTTTGTAACATGCTGGGGTCACTGTCTGAGCGAGAGCTTTCTAATACAAATCTTGAATGGCCCAAGTTGAATAAAATCTTTGATTCAATGTTTGCATTACACATTCTTTTTTGTTTTTCTTGTTCAATTTATAAAATCTTTCATTATATTAAATTTTGAGGGAAACCAACCCTGGCACCTCCCGATCTCGAGTCACGAGTAGAGGAAACCTACAGTGTAACTTGCCAAACTATGCAAAATCTTTGTTTTAATTTCTATGATTGTTTTGTTTCCCAAGATCCTTGATTTATTTAAAAAAATCAGATAATATCATATTTTTAAAAGATTCCGAATAATGTTAAATCATTTTTGTAAATATTTTAAAAAATTTCATAATCATAAAAATTATTTTTATAAAAAATAAGTTGTTTTAAGTTTTATTAATTTTAGGTTTTGATAATACAAAATGTTTTATCATGTTTATTCATTCCAGTTCAAGGCATGTTTACACCTTAAATATTTTGAATAATTTTACTTATTAATATTAAAAATTAGGTATTTATTAATTTTAAAAATATTTATACTCAATTTATTCTAGGTAATTCCCTTATTTTTGTAAATATTTTAATTTATTTTTACATCAAAATATTAAAAATTTATAATCATAAAAAATAGTGAAGATTAATTTAGGTTTTATTAATATGAATTTTGTATTTCTGCATTTACCTGTTTGTAATAATTTTTTATTTATTATGATATACTGTGCATGATTGTATTAAATATATTTGGTAATTTTTTTAGTGATATAAACGATTTTATATTTATAAAGTATATTCTGAAAAACTTTATAGAATATTCTTTAGTAAAGAAAAAAACTGTTTTTGATAGAAGGTTTATGAAGAAAACGTTTTTGAGTTTTGAAAGCAAAATGCTTTCTCATACATGGCAGCCAGGCTTTTTTGACGACAACAAAAAAGCATGACACCAGAAAGAGAGAAGGAAGAGAAGAGTAGAATGTTAATGGATTTTTTAGAGATAAAGGAATTTGTGGGTGAGTACAAGAGAAAGCTGAATCTAATCAATTGATAGATTTATTAAAAAAATTCACTTCCTTCCTTGCAGCTTTGGAAACTTGGGATATTTAGTATAAAAAATAAAAATTTCTTAATAATATAGGTTTAAAAATATTTTTAAACGTAATATAGTTTTTTTATGAAAGTGTGAAATTTTGAAAATTTTTAGAGAGATTTTCAAGAATTAGAAAATTTTATATAGCTATAATTTAAAAAATATTTTAATAATTTTGAATGTTTTGGATTAACTTTTGAAGATATATTTTTTATAATTTTAAAATTTAAATTTAAATTGCTTTTAAGTTTTTTAAAAATTTTTGATGTCTTTTAAAAATAGATACTTTTAAGTATCATTTGTGTGTTGAGGAGGCTGGGATTATTTTTCAAACCATGTTTTGAGATTTTTAATTATTTTTTGGTTTCCACACACCTCAGTAATTTCCACACACACCTCCAGGGAGTAAACATGAGAGAGAGTATGGAGAGGTAAAATCGTCAATTGTCTTCCACTGCACTCTCTTCTCTTCTCTGTGGTGCTCTACTCTCTCGATCCGAGAAATTTGCCTTTGCTTCAACGATCACAAGCAATGTCCACAGCCGTCGTGGTGGTGGTGGCGGCCGTCGTCGTGGTGGTAGGGACGGCGACGTCAGTTCTCGTCCCGATCATTCGTCTCCGGCTCCTGATCAATCGGCTAACAGAGGCGGGCGAGGAGGGAGAGGCAGGGCTATGGTTCCCCCTGATGCCGGTGGTTCACGTCCTGCTCCGAGTTTCACGCTTTGCCGGCAATTTTCCGCCATTGTCTTCTCTATCACCCTCTGCTTCTACTTTTCCGCCATTGGCTTCTCCATCACCCTCTGCTTCTACTTCTGCAGCGTCTCTGAGCCGCGAGTTCGATAAAGTCTCATTGCAGTCTCCGTCTTCTGCTCCAGTTCGCAAAAGCCGCCCTTCTGATCCAGATTCTGGCCTCAGCCGCAGACTCCTGTTCCTCAGCAGACCCAGCCTCAGCCACCAGACTCCACTGCCTTCATCCGGCCCAGACTCATCCCTACAACTACTGTTCCGAGTCCAGCCTCAGCCGCAGACTCCTGCTCCTCAACCGGCCCAGACTCCTGTTCGAGATAGTCATTGGCAAAAATGGGTTACTCCTTTTGTGACCCAAAAGGAGAATGTGGGTGGTGGGTTCTCCACATTTTCTTGAAGAAGCCTTCTTGGGGGATCATGATTGCTTTCACTTTGTTGGTGCAGTCCCTCCTAAAAAGGAGGTGTTGAGACATCAAGGACATCATGCCGGTTCCGCCGGAGCCAAATGTGCCGACGAGGTCGTCTTGTCTGGTACGGCCGATGCCGCTCCGTTCTGCTGATGTCGCAGGTGCGTTGCCGCAAATCGCTGATGATGCTTTTCTGGTGACTTACCATCAGATCCAGGCGATCCACCTGTATGCAGCAAGTATCAGATCTGAGTTTGGTGACCGAATAGCTCCTCCGGCCGCTGAACTTGAAAAGGGATGTTGGTATGGAGGTCCCTCAGATCTCTGATCCAGCTCACGGTTCGGGGGTAGTATACAACTCCGCAAATGCCATCTCCGCTATAGATGTCAACGACGATTCCAGCGGGGCCGACGGTAACCCCATCAGCACCCACTCCGACGATCTCAAATGAGTATAGCGAGCAGCGGCCGCGCCGATGATCTCCTCACCACTGGGCCTTGGGGATGGGGATGTCCCGCTACCTCCGGTCGGTATCGGGGACCCGGCTTTCTGGTAGGGAGGTATTGGAAGGGGCAATGTTCCTATGGCTGTTCATGAAGCAACACAAGTCCGAGAAACGCCGTTCACGCGTGGGTCTGCATCTAGATCTCTAGATCTGATTGGTTTGTGCGTCGGCGATGGATGTGCGCCTGGAGGGACACAGCCGAGTACGGAACCGCCGTTCCTATCACCGATTGCCTTGTCCTGGTTCTATGGGTTCCTGTTTGCTCGATCCCAGCTAGATCTGAGATTGGCGTTCCCGGGAAAGTGTTTCCCGTCCATGTTGGCTCAGCGTCCCCGTTGCTGCTTGGCTTTCCCGGTGAGTCAGATTGTTCCAATATTTCATCCAGCTCCGGTGATGTCTGCACTCCAGCTCCGGGTGTTTCAGTATTTCGAACGGTGAGACTATGTGGACTCTTCAGAGCTTTTTGTGGGACACGGATTGTATTCGGATTATTGTCAACCGGTGATAAGCCACATTATTGGGTCAAAGTTCCTCTGAAGAAAAGAGGGGAGATCGGTGTTTTGGTAGCCAGACGAAGGAATGGTGTGAGCATTGAGATTGGATTAGCATGTTTAGATGTCGCGGAGACATTGTTTCTTATTATGGTTTTTTAGTTTGACTAAGCGTGCTTATGGTTGGGTCGTCTTCAAATGGAGATTTGAGTTCGGATTCAGCGGTCGAGTTTTCTTAGAGTGAACTTCCCGGGTCTAACTGGTATACGGACTTAATTCTGGAATATCTTTGCTAGTTTGCTCGTGGCGGAAACTCCGCTTTGTTTGGGAGGCTTTTTGGAGTAACATTAGTTGCTGAGGGGAATATTTCCACCATCTTAGTTAGTGTGGATACCATATTTTCCTATATTAAGGATATTGACTAATCGGCTGGGTCTGATTCTTGGTTTACTGCCATGTTTGTGGGGTATGTTGCGGGAGTGCTGGTCTTGCATCTTAAGTTGCCTGGTTATGTTTTGGTTCTCCTGTGCCCGGGATGTGGGCTTATGCTTATCTATGGTCGGTTTGCTTGTTGCCCTGTCTGTGGGGATTGGTTGTTGCGTTACTTGTTGGTTCTTGCTTGTATGTGGAGATCCTGTATCGGTAGTGCCTTTCACGGGTTTTAGGGAGTCTTTATTCGTTTGTTTTCTTTCGGGTAGCCTTTTGGCTCGTTGTATTGTTCTTTGTTTGTTTGGGGGCTGTTGCTTTGGAAATAAATTCTTGTCAAAAAAAAAAAAAAAAAAGCTCTGTTTGGTCGGCCTCGGCCTCGGGCTTAGTCTTCGTCTTTGGAGCAGGAATGCAGCGAAGGAAGTTGAGGGTGCGCCCAGCCAGGCATCAGAAGGCCATTCTAGTTCAAAGTATTTTGGGGTTTGGAACAACTGGGAAGAAATGTCTAATGGCAGTTCAAGCGGAAATCATTTCAAGTAGAAGTGGAGGATAGAGATTACTATCATTACAATGATATGAGTTTTTTTTCTTCACATTATTCATTTCATGTTTTTCGTTTGATTTGGTTGAAGCGATTGATATAGTATTGATTTACCATTTGTACCTTTTCTTTCTTTGATTGCGGTTATTGCCACACGCATTAGTTTTCCCTGTTTTTTTCTTTCTCTTTTTATGATGTAGATTCTATTATTTAGTGAAGGTTACAGTGATGCTTATCGTACAAATATGTTTTTTGGTTTTAAATCTATTTTCTTGCTTATTTTGATTCACTTTTTTTATTTATTTGTGGCATTTTCATACATTTTTAGCAATGGGGAGATGTTTGTCGCGATGTGCGTGTGTTGGACATAACCGGTGTATCTCACGAGTTGGAAGTGAAATTTGTTCATTTGCTCAGTTCTTGAGAATCGAGCATGATCTTTGAACCTTGTATCAAAAAAACATGTATATGTTCGGCCATGGACTTCTGTTTTCTTGATTTATGTTATTACAATTAGGTTTGGATGAGTACCATCTCTATCTATTTTCTTATGTTCTTTGTGTGAAGTTATAGAAATTCCATTCTTTTTGGTTGGGGAGGCAGATTTGCGACCAATGTTGCGACCCGATGTTTACCATTGGTTTGATTCATATGATGTTTCGACTTTAATTCTAAGCATAGAACATCTATTTTTTTTATATAGCTTTAGAAAAGGGAAGTTTGAATTGACATCTGAGGACCATGTAAAATCTTTATCCATGGTACAGCAGTGTGCTTTCAACTTTTATCTGTGTGGCAGCTAATATTAGATTATATATCTTGCCTGAATTCCTTGTCTGCAGTCATTTATGTCTTATCACCATATCCTGGTGTTATTAGTCACATTAGAATTATCTTTGTTCTTAGCTAGTCAACGCTAAATTTATTTGATATTTGATATAGCTTACGATAACACACGAGGTCATATCGAGAGGCTCTAAACCTCGAATAATAAGTCGACTTGTTGAGTTATACAAAGATTAATCACACATTTAGATTAATAATCCCGACATATGATGGCGAGTAAGAGCTTTTTGTATCACGAGCGGGTCCATTGCCCTTTAATTGAAGAGTTTGTCGTCGAAGCTAAGTAAAGAGAGGATAATTTGAAGGTCAGGGGTTTTTCTCCCTTTTTTTACTAATGTATTTTTAATCCTTTACTATTATCTCACTTATGTTGAAGTTGATTCTGGCATGCGAGAGAGAGACGTGAATTTAAGGTGGCTATTAAATTGGTACACTTGTCCAGGTTATATAAGCTACAACGGTTTTGCGTGGCGGGAACGATTAATGCTCCACGGAGATCATCTGAGCTCTTGATGTGGCTCTCGAGCATCACCATCACACAAGTAGTTTATTTTTATTTTGTTAAAAAACTATTTCTTTCTTATTATTATTATTATTATTTTTTTTTGTTGATGGCTCGAAGCTTTACGGGTTTGTAGACATGGAAATCATTACCGGATCACACATAAAAGCTACTTCATCTTGTTACATCTAATAACCTTGTTAGATATTCTTATAGTTGCTTGTTGTGGGACGGTCATTTTCTCACTCGATTGGGTAGAAAGGTGTGCTTCACGAGTTTATAGTATTGGAGTTCTTATCAAGGAAATCTTGCCAGAACCAAGAATGGAACTCTCCTCGATATTGGTACTTCTTCCGTTTCTTTATTGGTGATAGATAAAAGTAATCTAAATGTTTTTCCTTCTTTTGCTCGGTTGGCTTTTTCTTGTGTTATACAAGTATTTTCATATTCTGAGAGGATGTGTCGCGGAGATCCTAGCTACCTTAGTCCTATTCTTGTGGCGAGTTTGTTCTGAAAACACATGTGAAGCCTGAGATGTATCCAAGGCTCTAATACGATAAGGGCGTATTATGGTATTGTTACCTACATGGTCAATCTTTGGTTTCTATCTTTTTCATATGATGAATTACTATTAGAAGAGGTTTAGCTAGTGCTTGGAAGAAAAGGCAAAGCATTGTTTGCTAATTGGATTTTGATGAAATCGGGAATGTGTATCACTAGTTCCCCGAAGACATTAGAGCAATAAGAATTTCAAAAGCTCTTTTGTCATCCATTGCCATCACAGTTCGGACAAATTTCTAGGCCACATGGTTTTTCATTAATTTCCTGCGAGAAGCGGTGAATAGTTACACAAATTAGTAATGAGTATTTAAAAGTATCAAGTTTGATGTTTTAGTACTTGTGATTTCTTTAATTGAAACAAACAAAAACTTGCACATTTTCCTTTGTGAGTTTTTCTTGTTTTGTTTTTCCTTTACAGTGATTTCTAGCTAAAGAAAGCCTTGAAGGAGTTAATTTTAACTCGCTCTGAGGAGTTTGCTAACGTTACAAAATTGCGATGTCTCGAAGGCAGCTTGACAAACCAAGCGACGTGAGTTTGTATTACACTTTTTTTTTTTTTTTTCATCTATGTTTTGGCATGTTTGTGGGTTTGTATAATTTGATATATCCATTTATCTATAAGGAAGAAGGTAAGCATGATATAAATATCTCGTCCTCCTATGGTGGTATGAGTTTAAATTACGTGAATATAGTTAACATAAAATTGTAGAAAATAAATGGAACAGAAAACAAGGATATACGAGAATATTTCAAAGAGATTTCTTTATGTTGAGTTTGACATCAGCATTACAAGATTTTATGTTCTATTTTATTTTCTAATTGTTAATTTGTTTTAAACAAAACAATTCAATAAATTGGGGCATATTCTTTAGTCGTCAGCAACATTTTGAGACTTGCATATTTGCATGGATTTGAATCTTGGTTCCATTTAACTGATTCCTAAATTAAGTTTTCAAAAAGGTACTTTATGTTCAAATGTTCATCCACACGTGGGGCAGTGGAACATGATCGACAAGGTAAAATATCATATATTCTTTGCATGTTCAAATTTTCAGGTTTCTAGGAGAATGTAGATTTCCTATGTGTTTTTATTTTTTCTAGTTCTCATGGATCGGTCGGTATCGAGGAAGCATAAGGATTACTTAGGAGTGATTTAATCTCGCTACTTCCAAAGTCATATCCATCATTTAATTTATGTTGTGTTTCTAACATGCATAGCAGCCAAACATTGAAAATTTTGCATAGTAGAAATTTATTCTTTGTCATTTTGTTTTCTGATGTGTACATTATGGATAGGGCTGGTAACGAGCCAAGCTATTCGGGCTCGGCTCGAAAAAGCTTCGGCTCTCGGGCTCGGCTCGTGGCTAAGCCGGCCAGAGCTTGAGCTACTAATTTAGGCTTGATGGGATTTAGGGCAGGCAGAATGGCCAGAGCTTTGGACATTAAAAAGCGACTATGGGGATAACTATGGGGTTTGGCCTCCTCATCGGAGTTGATGCGGTAGTGGACCATGTGGGAAAGAAGCAGCGTCGGGACCCATCTGTCGCTGGAACGAGGCTTTCGCCTACGGTCTCGGCCGGCGGGATCTGGTTTTCATCGGTGCGATCCCAGGCTTCGGTAGCGTCGGTTCAATGCCAGTCATGTGTCCGGATATCGATGTAATGGATCACTGACTCAGATCCGGTGAGCATGGATGGCAAATCGTGAATCCCTCACAGAGAAGCGAAGTGAAGGGCCAGCGACGAAAAACGGCGGGCTCAGCGAATCCAGCCGTCGGTACGGGGGGACTATACCTAGATCTCCCGGGATCTGCTTTCGGTAAGCGGAAATGGTACCCATGATAGCGAGTGTCGAAGCGACGGTATGTTCCAGTGTGGATAGCGTGAAGAAGGTGTCGACAAAGGGGACGTCGGGGAAGGACATGGATGTTGGGTATGACCCACTGGTACGATCGGTCGATCCTGGTGTACAAGGATCCGATTACAAATATGAGGGTATTGGGGCTCCTGTGGAAACTATAGAGGCTGGTGGCCATGAAGGAGAAGCTTAGACAGGTTTGGAGTCTTGAGTAGCATTGAGGGCAAATGCACGGACCGCGTCCTGATCAATTCGGCTGATAATTCCAGATGCAGTGAATCGAAATGTCACATCGGTTTATCAGGTTGGCTCAATGTTGGTAGTTTGTGAAAGGAAAGGGCTTGTGAGAGTGCTTGGCGAATGCCCGCCTCGAGGATGGAGTGCATGTCCTCGAGGAAGAAGGAGGATGTTGAATCTTTGGTGTTTTTGATTATTCTACCCGAAGTTTATGACAATTCCACCCGGCGATTTTGTAGGAGAGAATGAGGTGAGTGTAGATTTTAGTTTTTGTCATTTCCATCATAGCTTGGCATGATTTTTGGGCCATTTGTCCATAATTTGATGTTTTTCAAATTTTAAAATCTTGAAATGCGCTTCCCAGGAAATTAAAGTTGAGATGATTTTTATGAAGCTAGAACAAATTGAGATTATGATTGAACGATGACATGCTTTATTAGTTTTGGGTGCAGATATGGTTATGAAAAAGCTTGAAGAGATGGTTGTGATATAGATTTAAAATTATGGAATTAATGGCGTGGGACGTCTTATGGCTTGGCTGCTATTTTTCATGTTTGGTCGAGTTAAGAATATACTAAAATTTACATCACTGCACTCTTGTGTCGTGGTTGTTCTTATGTTTTTCTTCCCTCTTTTCTTTTAAATTGCATTTCTGGTGGTTATTGGGTTAATAGGTCAAATTCTCTTTGGAGGGCATAAGGCGATTCCTTAAATTAGTTTAATTGAATGCTTCTTGAATATGTTGACAAATTGTTTTTGTTAATGGTTTTTTAGGAGCGACAGAGACTACACGTATTTTGGTGTAGCTTCATCTTCTTTTAACTCTTTCTGGCGATCCTTAGCTTCAGGCGTTTTCTTTGGGAAGAAAGCGTGCAAGAGGATGAGAGGTACCATTTGAAAATTTTATTTTATACTTGGTGATCATCTTTGAAGTGTTGTATGATATTTAAGTTATGTTTCTCTGTCATTTCTTGGAGAGAAGCGGCTAGGTGATACGGTGGCTCTTGTGAACAAGTCCAAACTCGATTTCTCATATGAAACTCTTGGGAGACCCCTGAAACTACTTCCACAGTCGATAAGCAGGCGAGAGGGAGGATGCAGTTCGATACAAAGGTGTGTAATCTCTGGTTTCAATTTATTCTCTTTGTGAGATTTATGTTTTACTTCTATAATTAGCGGTTTGTGTTTGATATTGTTGAGAAGCGAGGGGGATTATCACAGTTCAAGGCAATTGGCCATAAAAGGCTTTTCTTGATTCAAGACAATGGGTTTGATCATTTCTTTAATACAAAAGTCAGGAAGTTTGATGGGTAGCAGTGACCACGAAATCTTGTAAAAGATTTGTTAGGATGCGATATTCACAGATCTGAAAACCTTGTTTATGAATATGTGCCAAATCAAAGCCTTCTGAGTCATCCTCGATTATCCTCTCTCTTTGACATTCTCTTTTAAGAAGTAAGTACATAATAATTCTCCTCTTTGTCAATCCTTAATTATACATTAGTTGCTTTTGACCGGTTAAAGGTAACTCCACCTCTAGCATAGGAAATGAGGTACAAATTATATTAGGTGTTCTTTGAAGGCTTGCTTTATCACGCTGAGGAATCTATGCTCGGGATCATACACGGAGACATAAGGGTGAGTGAGGCAATGTTCTGCTTGAAACGACTTCTGACCAATTCTTGATTTCGGGCTTGCTAAGATTATTTCGGAAGACAAAGACTCACATCAGCTTTTACTTGCATTCTTTGGCAACTTCTGTATGTTAAACACCTTTAATCATCATTTTCTTGTTTTCCTTTTAGGTTAAAAAACTAAAAAATGGAAAGCTACTTCTTCTGAAGTTTCCTTCAGGAAGATCTTTATTGATTCCAGGTGGTACACCTCCGGGGGCAGTTTCGGTATAGGTCCTTGGTCTTCAAATAGCGGATCATCTATTTCATTCTTGTAATAAAAAGTACGACGATTTTTTTTTGTTGAAGTATTGCCAGTGCCAATTTATATCATAAATGTTTTAGCTCCTTTGTCTTAGGGAGACGGTAGCTTCGAAGATCTTGCTTATCCATTAGCAACAAGTAGCCAACATCGGTACCCTTATTACATTTGCATTAAGCTTTATCCATGCAGTGATTAAAGTCGAGGTAGATGTATCACATGTGATATTTATCTATTTTGCTTGACATTGGCTATGAGAATTTATCTTCCATCCTGACGGTCCCGATGTTGAATTATCATCACGATTCATCTCTATTTATACATATGTACAGAATTTTATATGTCACGGAAACCACATAGCTCAGGGAAATACTTGGTTCGGGAAAATTGGTGAGAAGAGTGGATGTCTGATTTAAGGTCCTTGTTATTGAGATTATTTGTGGAAAGAAGAACAATAGCTTCCTCGTGATTGATCTATCTATGAATGTTTTACATTCTCATGTGAAATTTGAAAAATATTATCCTCTAATTCCAACATTTCTTTTAAGAAGCTTTAGTTTAATCTCCAGCCTTTTTCGGGTTTAGAATCTTTATGGAGCTAGTGACATCGTTTTGAGCAGACGGTGTAACGCGAAGTGCAGGTCGGATACATCAATTCGAACCAAACGTTAGTCTTGATTTCTCGATACCTCTCCTATATTTGACACTTTCAAACATGTTGTTTTATTAGGTGGTCTTTGTATTGGAGTACATTAGGATTTATTTTATTTTATTTGCTTGCTTGTGAGGCTTGTGCCCAGGATGTGGGCGATTGGTTATATTTGTTTTATCAGGTGGTATTTGTATTGGGCTGAAGCCCCTCTTCCTATATTTTAGGGGAGGTGCTGTCCGTTTTTCGTTTTTTCTGGTGCCCTTTTGGCTTCATGTATTATTCTTGGTTTTTTGTTGGGCTTTGCCCTTTTGGTAATAAATTCTTAATTATCCAAAAAAAAAAAAAAAATAATTGCATTATGTTATGTTGTTGCAGCAATATATTGCGAATGGTTTACATTTTTGTTACTACTGAATTTTGCTTGGCGGATCTTGTTGATATATTATTTCTTCTTTATTTAGATAATTGAGTTAAAAACCCGATCATGTTTCTTATTGATGATTTGGTATCTTATTTGTAGCTCTGCAATTTCTACTTTGTTTTAATTCTATTTCATAATTTTTCGGTTGCAAGCTGTTTACGAAGCGGTGGGTCTGCGTAATCGAGAAAGAAACAAATGTTGAAGAGGTGGCTAACGACTTTAGCATCAATTGCTAAATCAACTAGGTAAAAGCAAAATCCATAGAAAATTATTTTCCTTAACATGATGCATTTATTATGAATTGATTTCAAAAAGTTAAAAGTATATGGTGAAAACTCGAGGATTGATTACAATACAAACTTGTATAGGCTCGAGGTTGGGCTTGAGCTAGGGTTAGCTCGAGGCTCGTTCATATGGAAAGCAGGCCCTATTTGAGCTCAGAGCGAGTTTTTTTAAATCAATGAAACAGCAGTTTTAAGCTCGTTGGCTTCGGCTTGGGCTCAGAGGCTCGCTCATAAATTAACAAACTAACAAAAATGTTTCAAGAGCTGGCTGGATTACCGAAGCCCCTAATTTATGGATAATGTGCTGGTTTGTTAAGTTCTTCTGACTTGATGACACAGTATAATTTTAAGCGACGAGGAAAATGAAAAGGTAAGCCGAGTGGAAATGTGCAATTTTGGACATGTTTGAACTTCTCTTATAAACTAAGGAACGTTGAAACAACGACCTCTGATCTATGTGAATTGGTCGATATGTGTCGACAAAGGCGGTGTAGCTTCTTGATTCTATAAAGTATTGTTCATTGGCTTACATTTGAAAGTTCTATACACCCTTTTTTGGATTTGAGTATTCCCGAAGCAATTGACGCAAATTCTTTACTTCATTTGATACGCTAACCTGAAGTCAAATTGAGAGCTCCCAATAGGCGTTGTCATGATCGATCTATGGCAAGACTTGCAAGCATGGGACGAGGAATGGGAAACAACTACGACTCTTGATAATTATTCTACGATCAATACGGGTCATATGGTGAGTAGTTAACTCATTTGACTTACAAAATAAAATCGGTTGCATTTTCATCCAACTGTTTAAAAATAAAAGAATAATCAAATTGAGGAGGACGGAAGGGTGTGGGGCGACAAAGTGGCCTATACCTGTGAAATCAGAGATTATGATATTTTGGAGGTTGGGGTTGTTGGGAGTGAAGGCGACCCTTTTCCCTAAAGGTTGTTTGGAATCATTGGGTTCCCTCTCCAAAGTAGGTTTCTTTGTTGGAGCTTGGTGGGGTAGTCTTGACCATGGACCGACTCAGAGTTGGGGCTTTCTTGGGTGCCTTTGTTTATAGGCCTGGATTGTGTGGAATAATATTCTGGTAGAAGGTGAGAGACGAGAGAGTGCTAGTTGTTGCGGGCAATTTGGAGGATAGGAATAGAGTAGTGTTTGAGAATGAAGGAGTTTTCCCTCCCAAAGAGGTTCAAAAGTGCTTTGTTTTCTTATTGTTCTTGGGCGAGGTGGCTTTAAGTGCAGGTCTTTAGCAAACCAATTAGCCTTATTGGCTAGGCTTTGTAGTTTCGGAGTGGTGGGTCTTTTCACATTTTTATTAGGTTGGTACATAAAATTTCCCTTACTCACTGTGTATGCTTCCTTGGAGATTTGTTTGTTCAACCCCTTTCGGCCCAAATATTTTGTTTTGTAATATCAAAAAAAATACATTGCATTACGAATGAAAAGACTTTATTTGCGGTAAATCAAGCGAATATGTGATACGGAGTTGGTGTTCCATGATATTTGTAAGCACCTTACAATCTTACAAGACATTAACTGATATTTTGAAAATGTTGCCTTTATAGAATAGAAATGTGAAGGTTTGTTATCACGCCATTTGAGTTTAGATATTTTTTTTTTTCATTATTTTTCTTTAAAATTTAAAATCAATTGAAATAATATTTGGTTAGGTTGGAGGTGAGACAATGTACTTTGATGCAATTCAAAGAAGAGTACCTCTAAAGTGGTGATTTCGACGTGTCTTTGATGCGTGTTGCCACCGTCAACCGGGGAAGGTCGGCCCATCAATTCTTTAACATTATGTTCCCAGTAAAAATGATATTTTTCCTTCTTTGACTACTTATATGTGGTGTGTCTTTGAGTTGTTTGATTAAGCGTCACGGTATGGCTTTCGTAGATTGACTTTCAAATTGCAAGTCTGAGGTGGTTTTAAAACGACCACCAGTGGAAAATCATCGGGATCTGTATAGAGCAGCTATGGATCCCAGAGGGTGTAATTCATGGGCATGATTAGGTAAAATGGTCGACATGTCTCACTTTCACGAGTTTTAATAGCGAAATCTTTGCGTTTGATAAAAGAAGGGTAGTAAGTGCTTTTGGCATTCGAGTGGCACGGGAGATTTGTGTGGGAAACACCTGGGGCGCTGCGAGCATTTGGTTTAATTTACCGCTAACGACAACGTGGCATTTAACCATTGCGATAAACGACCAGCGTGGCATTGAAAAAATTTCATTTTTCTTCCTGTTGGCGGCAAATCCTTTAGGCTTTCTCCATGTTTTTACTATTCATCCCTCCCTTTGGCGGCGTTGAGTCTTTAGTCATATACGGATCCTATTGTGGTGCCTCTCACAGCCATTTGAATCACGTTGTTTTCTATTTTGCTTCATCCTACTCTCTTATACGTTCGTGGTGCGTCTCCATGTGAATCACCACATTTTTACGCCATTTTAATAAGGTATGATACGTCAGGCTATTTGATCGCTATTTTGATTCTGCTATTGATTCAATCATGATTTTGTTTTTATTGTGGTCGGAGTCTTTGATTGTGAGGAAAGTTTGGTTGGTTATGTCTTTTTACATTTGTTTGCGGTGGAATTTATGGTCTCATGTTTTTTTACTTTTTGATTTATGTTTAGATAGTGGTTGTCTTGTTGATTTGTTTGTGTTTTGTGTTTTTTTTTGCTTAGTTCGGTGGTTGAGAGAAAATTATTATTGGGGGGTGGGGAGGTTGTGCTTCATCAAAATAGGGATGATGAAAAGATGGGGGTGGTATCACTGGGTGATGAAACTAAGAGTCTCTCATGATGCACAGAGGGATAAGAAGTGCGGTTACAATTACGACAAAGAAATCTCCACAAACAATTTGAGAGCTAGAAGAAAAAGCAAAGAAAAGTAATTACGATGTGAAAGAATTGTTAAATGTTATGAGGGAAGAATTAGAAAAAGAGACAGATTGAAAAGATTTAGAAAACTGACAACACGATCTCCCCGCTATAGATGCAGATCCACTCCTCGAACTACTGCGGTCATTGCCGCGCATCTGTCATTAGACGAAGCTCCATTATTCTTGATACATGGAGTAATCCGAAAGTGAGAGCGCATGAGCCAGCTTTGCCTTATGGGATGCTCGAGGGGCGCGATCACTCGCCTGGTGCCTGACTAAGGAGTCCTACTCCCAGCTCTAGTCTTCAATTCGACCAAACGCAATCCTTCACTTTCTAGACCTGATTGAATGAAACTCTATACCTGACCACGCCGTCCTGAAGGGGTAGGAGTCCTCCCACCTTGAGGTCTTTCAGCGTGGAGTCCTTCCGCGTGGGGTCTTTCACTTATCGAGGTCGACCCGTGGGAGTCTTTCACACCCTAGGAGTAGGGGTCCTCCTACTTCACAGTGAGTGCCTCAGTGCCATGCCCAGGCCTGGCGTGAGTGCGTGACGACCCTTTGTGCGTGTCCCAGTGTCGTAGACTACTTGCTTGCCTTCTCTCATGTGCGTGCTTGGCTCACGCTTTGTGCCTCCGAGCACTTGTTTCCCATATTTGTCTTGCTCGTTTTCCCTCAGGCGAGCCATGGGGCCAAGGCAACGCCCTCATGCCGCACGGGAGTCGTGTTATCTAGTCGAGGGGCTAACACCTAGCCACGGTGCCTCGGCCTAGTGCCATGAGATGCATAGGCACATTGCCTCACTTCAGTGGATGCCTGGCCGCGGATTTTATCGGCCCCCAGTTCCATGCCTAGCCACGGTGCCTCGATGCAGTGCACTTGGCATTGCCTAGGGGCCTTGACTTTGTAGTGCATGCTAAAGCAAGGTGCCTTTTTGCAGAGTGCATGCCTGAACAGGTGACTCGGCTAGTGCATGCCTGGACATCAGTCTTATACGCATGAATGCCATGACATGCTGGTATGGTGCGCCGACTGAGAAGTGCGTGCACAGGCAGATCTTATGGCTTTAGTGCCATGCCACAGCCATGATTTGCCTCGGCCTGGTTGTGAGCATGCCTAGACAAGGTTCCTTGGCTAGTGCTCTAGACAACGTGCCTCGGCTGATGCCATGCACAGTGTCACGCCTTAGTTATCCGCGATGAATTTTTATGCTTACGGATTAATGCGGTGCTAACTCTTATGACCCTTCCTCCACGGTGTCTCTCGAAAACTGGCATTATTAGACACTTAGTTTTACCGGGGAAATAATCGACTTGTTGCCCCCGCAAAAAATGTAAAGTGCGAGTGCACTTCTCAACATACGAATATTCTGAAACATAGAAAATTAAGCAGGCACACTCTCTAACCCGTCAAGTTTAAGAATTTCATCCTTTATAGACTTTGGTGTCTATTGCCAACTAATTGACTCTTTGACCAGGTGCCACTCATTGTTTGAATTCGGAGGAAGATACACTTCACATATTCAAAATGGCTCCAACACTTAATGTTTGAATTTGTCGGCTCACTCCTCACTTCAATTTCAAACCCACACTTGTTTGCCATAAGTGCATGTCCGCCCACAGCCTTTACCATGCACTATTGTTGATCCTACCCAGTACCTTACCATGCACCTCCAATGGTTTGCCTTGTTTATTGGGGTGCCCTCGCTGAGTCACAGGTATACATGGGGGCCCTTTGCACATCCACTGCTGCGGCTTGGGCATCCAGGGGTAAACAAAGCCCTCCCCCTCCGTGAGGAAATTGACCACGTCGGCTGCTTTAGATGGTATTACGCAGCCCTTTCAAGCGCCACCACGATGTTACATCCAAAACCCCATGTGGCTTCTACAATTCTAAGCGCCTTTCCCTTTGAGCAAAGTGAATCGGTCCTTGGATTCTTTCTGCCCCCATGGTTATGTGATTGAATCTTTTCCACCTTTATCAAAGCGGCTTCATGACCCGAGGAGGTGCACGTTTTACTTGGACCACTTCTTGGTTGCGTCTTGATATAGGGCTTGAAAACTAGCATGTGGAATGTCGGATGCAACAGGTCTTTGAACAACCGGCATGTGAGCGACTTCTCCCACTTTTCTTTGATCACCTCGAAGGGCCCCTGTGCCAGGGATCGACCCTCTGTAGCAGATTCTTCTTAAACTCACTTTTTCAAATCAGAGGTCAATTTTAACAACTTTCTATCTGACTTGAAATTCGACTGTGTCTATGTTGGGTTAGCATACTTCTTCAATTTCTTCTAGTGCCTTCTCGAGGCTTTCTGGAGTACCTAAAATCAAACATCTCTGCAGGAAATGGCTAATCTGACGTGTCTTCTTTGGTGTCTCCCCCGACATTGCTTTGCCACATCGATGGGGTTCTTGAACATGACCACTAATGACTCGAGAAGGGGGAGGGCTGGCGTCCACATTCTTTGAGGCTTACGTGTAGATTGTAACACAATTGAGCAGTGTCAAGCAAATCCACCCAGTTTTTCTGTGTAGCCGTCACATAATGCCTCAAGTATTCTTCCAACAGTGCATTGATCCTTTCGGTCTGCCCATCTGTTTGAGGATGGTTTGCTGTGGAAAACTTCAACTAGAACAGAGAGCTGAGAGAGTTCCACCCAAGCATCACTGTAATTTGGTATCTGGAGTCCTATTGATATGTCCTTAGGCAAGCGAAAATGTTTTCTACATGGTAGAAAAGGAGATTGTTTTGCCTCTTCTTTGAACGTAGCTCACGGTGCTATGAAGACCAAATACTTGAAGCCCAGATCCAACCAGACAAGATGGTTGCACTCCAGACCTTAGAATCGAGATGAAATCCATGGAGACTCATTGATATGGCTTTTCTGGTATGGGGAGAGGCTGCAGCACCCTGCCATCTTTTTCTTCTCAGTCTTGTCCAAGCGGCGCCTGCAAGACTTCCCGTATGAATCTACTGCCCATTTTGTGATAATGGGATTTTTGGGTGACAATGCCGCTGATCGCCACCCTCACGGGATGACTGCCCGCAGCATGTAGGTTTTTCCCATGGCTCTCTCAGCATTGGTCCCACCATGGGCCACTTCAGAGCTTACCTCCTTTAGTTTTCTGAGAGGTCGGTTTTTCCCGGCTGGAGAAGGCACTTTGCGGTTTCCCGTTCGACTTGTGTCTTAGTTTTCACCTCATAGCTTGACATCAAAGTCTGCGATACATGCCAATCAAAACTCATTGAAATCGAGATGACTTGCAAACAGAGATAAGCTGATGTGAGCCCACCACCTCTTTCCAGTGGTGCATTCGCTCTGTGTTATGTGTATAGACGATCGTA
Organism: Tetrastigma voinierianum; assembly: GCA_016808115.1. Lineage (NCBI taxonomy): Eukaryota > Viridiplantae > Streptophyta > Magnoliopsida > Vitales > Vitaceae > Tetrastigma > Tetrastigma voinierianum. The sequence goes on from JAEQBH010009849.1 coordinate 53,194, forward strand.
CTCAGGTCAAACTCGGCTGGGAACTGCGGCGGGCTTTGTCTACGCGTTCATATACTGTGTCGCTGAAGAAGGTGTTTTTGCCACATTAATGCAGTACCACTATAAAATCACCAGGGTAGTGCCTCCATTGTTGTAGGCGATTACTCTTTGTATCATTCTTTTTCTCATGCGTTGAAATATGATTTACTTGATTCGGTTCCATTCTCAGTGCCGTAGGTGTCCTTCTACACCAAGACTCCACTGGGGCCTTGTGCGAGCATGGTCTGAACTTGAAAGGGAAGGTCAGATTAGACAGCTACCAAAAGCGGTTCTTTGGAGATGGCTTGTTTGAGGCTTTCAAAAGCCATCCGACACTCTATGTCCCAATCCCATGCTCGGTCTTTCTTTAGCAAATATGTCAATGGAGAGACAATCTTTGAGTGCCCCTTTATGAATCTCCTGTAGTAGTTTGCTAATCCGAGGAATGACCGCAACTCTGTCACTTTGGTAGGGGCTGGCGATACGTCATCCCTTGCGCCACCTGCTTTCATCCATCAGAATACGGCCTTCGCTAATTTTATGACCCGGGAATGTGATGCGCTCCACCCCCTGAAACTTCGCACTTCTCAGCTTCACATACGATTTATTGTTCCTGGCGCGTGAAACACCTTTTTCCAAGTGCATCTACGTGCTCCTTTTTCCCAAATCTGGCAGCACCTTTACAATGTCATCTAAATGAAACGACTAAGCATCGAGATAGTAAACGAGTATATCATTCATTAAATTACGAATATTCTGGGGCATTTGTGAGCTGACGACATTGCGAAAATTCATATGAACCATAACTTGAGTTACATGTGGTTTTGCCCTCATCACCTTTTGCGATGGGACTTGCCGCATTAAGCTGCGATCTCACGAGGTCTAGTTTTGTGAAGTCGCATAGACCACACCCGATACGTCAACCGTTAAACCATGGGAATCAGGTCTTGTTTTTTGATGGTACCTTGTTGAGCACAGTAATCCACACATATGATGATCCATCATGTTTCTTACGGAAGAACGGTGCACAATGCGACCTCGAGTACGGATCATCTTGGTAATCCGGCCCAACTCTTTCAGTTGTTTCCTCAGTTCAATGATTCTGCGGGGAGCCCATTCGGTAAGGGACTTGGGTAGGTTTGGCCATAGCGACCCCGAAATTCGATCTGCTTGATCGATGGGTCTTGGGAGAGCAACTCTTTAAATGACTTCGGAGGGCATGATGTCTGCAATTCCTTTAGTATCCCGACCCAGCGGGAGTCGGGAACTTGGCGTCATGTCCTTCGCCGTTCCACACACAAAACCGCGGGTATGTCTCTTGCCCCCTCTGCGCCCTTTCTTGGTTGAAGGTAGGCACCATCTCGGCCGCTCCAAGCACACCTCTGCACTTTCCTTTCCAGCTACTTGAGCCTGAAAGCGAGAGGCTGTTTTCTCCTCTAAGATCATAAGTCCGCCTAGATGAGAAATGCGAGGCGTTGTGTAGACTTGAGGAAGAATCAATCCAGGGATTATATTAAGGGGAAATCCATCGATGGAACACATAGTAAAATTAATTTTACCCTTCATTCTGACTGCAGTAGGACTTTGTAGCGATGCCTTGTATCCTTTTTGGCCGCCTTGTTTGATGCCCGATCAGGCTATCATCGTCTACCGTTTCGGATGTTGATCTCGAGGCTTCAGCGGTTGCAACAAATTGTGCGTGGCGTTGCTTTGTCTAAACTTTTACCCACGGGACCCCATTGGCTTGACACTGTTTCATGCATCAAAGTTTACGCGGTTGAAGGTTCTCTGTTGATTTGCATTAAACAATTGCGAGTTCACTCTGGAGGTGAATCACGAATCGATCTTGTAATCATCTGCGGTGACAAGGCACTGATTTCCTTCTTAGAGCGTCTCTTTGGCTCGGTGTGGGCCATTGCAAATGAAGCATCCAGTTTTAGTTGGCCTGGCACTACAAAATTTGTGGACGGTTGTCTCCACGGGTTTCGTTAAAGGCCCTTTTTGGTTCCCTTCCAGCTAACCTTCTTATTGAATGAAGGTTTGCCTACGACTTGCCACTTCTTGCCCCATATGGACTTGCTGTGGTGTTGATGACATTGCCACTCTTGTAGTCCACGGCGATCATTGCGACCATCTATGGCGGTCCACCGAACTCCACATCTTGATTTAGATGCGCTGACCTTAATCACGAAATAAAAAATTGAACAATTTGTCCTCATCGGACATGTTCACAATATCGACATGATGGAACTAAATTCCTTCATATTCCCTCATTTGAACCGTGTGCTTCAGTAGCCTCGAGTTCTCTTGCAAGCCATCTTGGTCGTGGGTAGGAAATGTTCCTTCCCAGTTCCCTCTTGAGTCTCCAGGTATCAATGCGGGGCTTTCGGACTCTGCGTCATCTCCCGTCAAGTGCCACCATGATTTTTGCATCGCGAGATAGGTACATCTTTGGTTATGGACGCCATTTCTTGCTCCGGACACATGAAGCGGCCTTGAGAAGAGCGCTCCATGTCCCATAGGAAATTTTCCATTCCTTAGCATTTCTCGCACCCCCAAACCCCTTGGGTTGCATTACCAACACCTTAATGGGGGACAGAGCACCGTAGAGGACTTTGGGCCTACAAACCTTTTCGAAGGTTGAGATTTACCCCATGGTGCACTTGCATTCGAATTTTCGGCCGTGATGCACACAGTCGGTTGAGAGCATCGATCAGTTCCTCGCATGTTATCATTGGCCTCCATCGATTACGACGCACTTCAAACTCGTTTCATTGAGTGCAAATGCGGAGTCACGGTCTCTTCATCCTCGAGGCCCGATCTCAGCGATGTCTCAAGACCTCATCGTTCCTTCGGTTGTTTGACCATCTTTTGATGCCTTGATACCACTTGTCCACACCCCGATTATCCGCATTAATTTTATGTGGATATGCGGTGCTAACTCTTGCTTCAACCACTTCCTGATTAATACGTCCAAAGCAACGTATTAGACACTTGGTTTTTATAGGAAATAATCCCGACTTGTATTTAGCAAATGCAGAAGTGTGATTGCACTTCTCAACATACGAATATTCTGAAAACACGAGAAAATTAGGCACACTCTCTAACCCCGTCAAGTTAGAACTACATCTATAGACTTTTGGTGTCTATTGCCATATGAGCTCTTCAACCCAGTGCCACTTCCCTCCATTGTTTGAATTCGAATCTGCCTCCCATATTCGAAATATGGCTCCAACTTGCTTGATGTTTGAATTTGAAATCCCCAGCTCTCCTTTTCAATTTCACAAACCACTTGTTTTACCATAAGTGCATGTCCACCATGCCAACATATTCTTCTTTGATCCGTGGCGTGCCTTACCATGCACCACCGTGGTTTGCCTTGTTTGATAGGTGCCCTCATAGGTGCAGGGTATACTGTGAGGCCCACTTTGCATCCCACCGACACGGCAGGCATTCGAGGGGGTAACGCACAGCCACGCGATTGCCTCGACTGGATTCAAGTGACATGTCTGAGACAAGGTGCCTTAGCCTTGGGCATGCCCTAGACAAATGTTGACTCGACTTTATTACATGCTTGGTCCTTGGCGTGCCGTATCATGCCTGGGCAAAGAAAAGATTGCACCGACCTGGTGCATGCCTAAACCGCGATTGCCTCGACTTAGTGCTCATGACGTACCTAGGCTCGGCGCCTCGGCTAGTGCGTGCTTAGACAGCGCCTCGACTGGTGCTTGCCTTGACATTGTGCCTTGGCTGGTACTTTGTAGACGCACGGTTCCTTGGCACAGTGCTATGCTAACAGCGATGGCTCGGCCCCCAGTGCCATGACATGCAGGCCGAGGTGCCTTGGCTTTGGTGCATGCCACCGAATCTGGTGACTCGGCCTGAATCCGTACCTGAACCGCGGTGCCTTGGCCTAGTGCCATGTCATTCATAGGCAAGGTTCCTCTACCTAGTGTGTGCTAAACACGGTGCCTCGAAGCGAGTGCCGTGACTTGTGCATGACCTGGTGCCTCGTTTCATTGTGCATTCTAGCCATGGTTTCTCGGCTAATGCCGTACCTACCCACGGTGCCTCGATTGTAAATTGCGACACATGCCCTAGGTGCCTTGGCTTAGTGCATCTTGAACCGCGGTGCCTTCGGCATAGTGCCATGACATGCCTAACGAGGTGAGGCTCGACTGGTGCAATGCCGAACCCCGCGGTGACTCGGCCCTAGTGTTTCCTTGACAATGCGAATAGCAGGTGCCTCGGCTGGTCTTAGTAAAGATGCATGAGCCTGGGGTGCCTCGACCTGGTCATTGCCTAGCCATGGTTCTCTTGGCACCCAGGTCACGTACCCCAGCCACGGTGCCTCGATCTAGTGCCATGACTTGCTGGGTGCCTTGGCTAGTGCGTGCCTAGAAAGGTGCATGGCCTTGTGCATCTTGAAGCTGTGAGCGGCGACTCGGGGCTAGTGCGTACTAGACACGCGGTGCCACCGGCAGTGTCATGGTATTGCTAAGCTTGAGGTGCCCACTCGACTGAGTGCGTGCTTGAACAAGGTGGAGCTAGTGCCATGACATGCATGAGCACGCGGTGCCTCGACTGGTGCATGCTAAACAAATTGTATGGCCCTAGTGTCTGTGCTGCCATGAATGCCTCGATTAGAGTTTTATGACATGCACGAGAGCAGGGTTCCTCGGCTTTAGTGCTTTCTAGACAGCGATGCCGACCTAGTGCTTGCCTAGACCGCGGTACCGACTAGTGCCATGCCTAGCCCCTGATATGACGTGGTGCCTTGCATGACATTATTGGGCAGAAGATTGCCTTTAGCTAGTGCATGCCTGAACACGGTGACTGAGCTGGTGCATGCTGCAAGGTGCCTTGGCCTAGTGCTATGTCATGCCCGAGACGGGTTCTCATGGCACCAGTGCATGCAAAAAAATGGTGCCGCCGACTTGGTGCCGTGCATTGCCTAGGCATGGCTCGAAACGGAAGTGCATCTTTGAACGTGGTACCTGGAGTCCTAGTGCCATGACGTACACAGTGCGGCCCAGCCTGAAGAAAGCTGGTAAACCTAGCCATGACTCGGCTTTAGTGCTTGACTAGACCGCAGTGCCTCGGCTGATCCCACACTAGACACGGTCCGCCCGGCTGTCTTTGTGACATGCCTTGGGCGGCGCCTCGAGCCTGAGTGCATGCGCCTTTTTGACGCCTCGACGCACTAGTGTATGCCTAGCCACGGTGCCTCGACCACAGTGCCATGCACAACCCGCGATTGCCTCGGCCTAGTGGCATGAAATGCTTAGACACGGTGCCTCCGCTAATTGGATGCCTAGCCGTGGTTCCTCGACTGCGAAATATAATTTTGTTGGCACCTCGACACCCGATAACCACGGGTCGAGTCTGCGGCATATGGGTCTTCTGCTTGGCCCCGTGACACTTTAGAGGAAAAAGAAGCGAGTAAAGATGACTTGGGTGCTCGGAGGCCTGGCGTGAAACGGCAACGCCACGTGAGGAGAGCGGAAACAAGTAATCGGTTGGGACCAGAGCACGGTGGGCTGTCGCGACATTCTGGCTTAGGGCTTTGAGGGCGTGGCACTTGAGGCAAAAGCAGAATGAGTGTGGGGAATGCTCCCGTGACAATATAGAAGCGAGAGAGCCTTGGGCGAAGCAAACTTCTGTCAGGGTGCGAGCAAGGTTCCTCGACCTGCGAGTCTAGCGGGGACTGCCCCAAGGGAAGGAACTCCAGGCCCGGGAGCCAGGCTCACCTCCACGGCGGGAAGGCTCAGGCCCAGGAGACTCTAGGCGGGGAAAGACTCCACAGGCGGGAGGGACTCTTAATCCTTGTGGGATTTCGCGTGACGTGTCTACAGAGTTTCATTCGATTAGGACCCCAGGCGGGAAGGATTGCGTTGGCTTCTTTGGATTAGTAGAGTTGGTATGACTCTTTGTCTTTAATTGTATCGGGATTGCCCTTGAGAAAATCCATATAAAGTCTGCCGGCTTAGTTGAGTTGTGTATTGGAGTTCGGATCCCGCGAGAAAAACATGAGGCATCCAGAGATGTGAGATACTTTGCAAGATTGTTTTGTATTTTAGTAGCTAATAAAATATGAGTTGGGGAGAGTGCCCAGCATGTAAGCCATATGTTTGAGAGAATTACATGAGCATTGAGAAGCTGGCACAACGGGTTCCCTAAGCGCGCCACCACGGCGAAAAATAGGGCGTGTGACACTAGCCATGGTGCCTGGAGTCTAGTGCCATGACATGCACTGATTGCCTTAATTGGTGCGTGCCCCGAGACGAAGTGCCTTACTGAGTAAACACCTGAGACGGTGACTAGGCCTAATGCATGCCTAGACATGGTGCCTCGACATAGAACCATGACATGCCTAAGCATACAGTCTGTACTCGCAACAAAGATGCGTACACTAGTGTCCTGCCTTATTTTTGGCTCGATAATGCGGCACTAGGAACTTAGATAGGCAGCGCCCCACCAATCTCATGATACACTTGAACACGAGTACGGAACACTCTCACGACTCGTATTTTATTAGATACTAAAATGAGACTTTAACTTTTTACAAGGCTCCCCGTCTCGGGATGCTCACTGCTTTACAGATCAGCTCGATCATGAGTGTAGTGGTAGTACCTTCTTTATATAAGGGTTGCTCGAAAGCGGTCTGATACAAATGATTGAGAGTCTTTGCTGGTACTGAAGTCTTCAATCTGGCCGGCTTGACCTTGATCCTCGCGCTACAGAGTCTCAGCTGAATGAGCTCTATCTACTGTGCCTGGGAGTCCACGAGGGTAGAGTCCTCACTTTAAAACACTTTGAAAACCTTTCGCTGAAGTCCCTTTCATGCAAGAATGGGAGTCCTTCCGCTGGTCTTTCACTTTTTGAAGTCACTACGCGGGACTCACTGCTATGAGTCTGTTACACTTCGGATAAACTGCGCCAGGCTGCACTATCGTGGCGACATTCTGCGATTAGTTGCACAGTACGCATACACGAGCCTGCCGTGGTCTCGTGAAGGCGAGGCGTCCCGGTCTGCTGATCCCTCGCATGCGTGCTTAACTGTATGCCCTCGCATACGGACTTCGTGTTATCTGGTGGAGGAGTGAAAGAAGAGCCCTCCCCCGCTAGGGTATTCAACGTCCTCGTGACTTCTATAGTATACTCCAAGGATACGGTCTTAGTGCCATAATGTAGCATCTTTTTCTAAGCTTGCCTCAGCATTGAGGGCGTCCCACTTTCAATGAATTAGGAGTACTCGGTCCATGGTCTTCAGGTTGCCCATCTTTATCCTGGGATGCTTGCAATCTCTTTCTTTGAACTCGACTCTAACCATGGGTGGGTTACGCTTTGCTATGTGTCTCCGGGACTAGGATCAATGATAAGGCTTGAGCCCATGGAATGTCGAGTGAAGCTTAAATCTCTCTGGTAGCTTCAGTTTGTAGGCCACGTTCCCGATCGGCTTCCTGACTTCAAGGGGTCCATCATGTTTCGAGGATTAAACATCTACGGCGCTTATGTCTATCTTCTTCTAGATCGAGGGTTAGCTTCAACGGAACCATCTCCCTTGCTGTGAATTCAGGTCTCTGCGCTTTGTCATGCCTTCATGCGATCTAGTTTGCCTTCTTTAATTTGTCTTTGGCTTAAATCCAAAGCAAATCTTGCAGGAACTTGCAAACATGCCTTTGGGCTCCTGCTGCGTCCGGGATTTTGCTCGATAACCACGGCACGTCGAGCGTGCGGGGGTTGGCTGGGTGCTACCTGAGGGCTCGTACGTGGTTGAACCGGTGCGAGTTTGTGGGAATGACTACAGCAGCGGCTCTAAGTTCCAACGATTTTTGAGGCGTCTTGGGGCTCAAATTTTCGCACCTTCGCGGGAGGTGGATGCCGGCACGGTAGGCGTGCCTTGCACCCTTTGCTCGCCGACGACCGAATCTCCCCTCCTGAGATCGATCGGCTCACACACTGCGAGACTCTCTGTCATGGTCGCGTCAAGGTCATGGAATGACTCACATCCAGTTATAAGCTGACGCTTCTCTCGAGTCTCCATCTATTAAATGCTTTGTGAGTCAGCGGTGGGACGTTATCGTGATCTGAGTCGAAAGGGTGTTTACCTGCCTCGGTTCTTTGTGTCAATCTCACGGCGTCGGCTTCGGACACTGGTGCTATCTCGACCTTTATCCTTGCTACTTACTCCCACCCTTGACGCATCAGCGAGTCATCCTTGCATTGGCATTCAATGGCTCACGATGCCAGTGTCCTGATCCCTTTTTTTTTGGCTGGGTGTGCGGCATTTAGGAACGCTAAGCCGACCTTCTCAAGCCACCTCTGATCTCTATAGGAAGCTCAGCATGCAAAGGATCTTCTGTCTTTTTCTGTGGATGTAGCTCGATGCATGAATTAGCAGTGGGCGCCCGAGTAGCTGTAAGTTGCTGAGGCGGTCCTGAGTGCAAACTCATGACCAAGACTTCTATTCTAGCTCTAGTCTTCGATCCTGACGACGCAAGGGTAACCAGCTCTTGGGTCGGCCGAATGAAACTTCTATCTGCGACCACCTGAGTCAGCAAGGAGTAGGAGTCCTCACTTTGGGACTCTTCACTTTAGGAGTCCTTCATTTGGAGTGGTCGCCTTTGAGTCTTTCACTAGTCCTTCACCTTAGGACTCATGGGTTGTCCAGGGATCTTGTTACTTTTTCGGATTAGGAAGCTTGCAGCCCGAGGCTCTTATAAATTTATTTTTGACATTCCAGCACTTTGATTCAGTTGCCTCAGTGCGCTTCTCAGGCCCTACAAGTCATTAAGTCTTGTGACGTGCACGACCTTTATTGTCTACGATCAGCGGATTACCTTGCCTTCTCTCATGTGCGTGTTGGCTCACGCTTTGTGCCTCGGGACGCCATTTCCCATCTTTGCCTTGCTCGATTTCCCTTGGCGGGCCATGGGGCCAAGGTAGCGCCCTCATGCCGCACGGGACTCGTGTTATTTAGTCAAGGGGCTGGCGCCTAGACACGGTGGGCCTAGTGCCATGACATGCTTAGGCACAGCGCCTCGGCCTAGTGTATGCCTAAGGCCTGACGCCTCGGCTAGTGTATGCTAGGCACGGTGCCTGCACGACCTAGTGCGTACCTAGCCATGGTGCATCGACTAGTTTATGACATGCTTGAATTAAGGTTCCACGATTTTATGCTTTCGCGAACCGATTGCCCATTTAGTGCTTTCTGAACAGGTGCCCGCCGGCCTAGTTCCATGCCTAGCCCGCGATTGCCTGCGGCCCTGGATTCCACCAGCACTCTTGAACAGGTGCGCGGCCTTGTGCATGCCTAGACACGGTGACTGGCTGTGCATGCCTAGTCCTTTAGTGCAGTGCCATGTCATTCCCCGAAGCGGTGGATCGGCCAGAGTGCGTACCTGATAAGGTGCCTCGGCTTAGTGCCATGACATGCCTAGGCACGGCGCTACCGACCTGGTGCATTACTTTGAACCTTACGGCGCTGGCTGAGTGCATGCCCAGGCACGGCGCCTGCGGCAGTGCATGCACAGGCGCGATTGCCTCGACTGATGCGCGATGCCATTGCTGCGGTGCTTTTTGACCACGGGTGCCGTGCTAGAGACAAGGTGCCTGCGTCTAGTGCTTGCCCTGAACCGCGATTGCTTCAACCTAGAGCTTGCTAGACCGCGATTGCCTCGACCTAGTGCCAAATTTCACAGCCCGTTACCTCGTCTGATGCATGACATGCGTGAATGGGGTTCCTTGGCCTGAGTACATGCTGGGCAGGTCGGACTCGGCCCTAGTTCCATGACATGCCCTAAGCAAGGTGCACATCGGCTTGGTGCATGTCTGGGCCGATGCCTCGACCAAGTTCCATCAAAGCCCTACCCGAGACCGCGGCTTCGACTGGTGCGCCCCAGACCGCGGTCTTGGCTAGTGCTTGCCTAGACCGCGGTGCCGCGGCACAGTGCATTGCCTGAACCGTGCCTGCGACTAAGTGCCTTGACATGCCTATGCACGGAGCCTCGGCCTAGTGCTTGCCTAGGCATAGTGCCTCGGCCTGGTGCCATGCCCACGACCCGCGGTGCCTCTGCCCGATTGCCATGCACGAATGGTACCTCGGCTAGCGTAGCACTTTGGAACGGTGCTTGACTAGTGCTTGTCTAGACACGTGCCTCGGAGTGCAGTCTATTCACCAGCGCGATACGCCGACTGATTCGATAATGGCTGACTAGAAAAAGGTGCCTTTGCTGAGTGCATGCCTAGTGTCTCGCCACATATTTGGCCGTGTGGCGCTGAGAGACAGCTAGGCCAGTCTTGTCAGTACCTCACGCCAATTCTCTTGAACTTTCCCAAGGGCATACGGGGCACTCTCCTCAGGCTAAATATTTTATTAGCAACTAAAATGCAAGACTCTCACGGCAAGGCTCCCACATCTCAGGGATGCTCTGTGCCTTTTTGTGGATCGACCTCACAATGAATTAATCAGAGTGGAGTGCGGACCTTTATATAGGATGCTCGAGGAATGATCTGGTACAAATATGACTAGAGTCCCTCCACTCTAACTCCCTAGTCTTCAATGCAATCCAGCATAATCATTCCCGCACTAGGAGTTCTGGCCATGATTAAACTCTATACACGTACGCAAATCCCCATTAGGGTAAGTCAGTCACTTTGGGAGGTCTTCCGCCTTGAGATAGTTCCTTTGGGGTTCTCACCTAGGGTAGAAGTCCTTCCATGGGAGTCCTTCAGCAGGTCCTTCTTTGCAGGACTCTTTAGGTACAATAGGAATCCTTGTTGCACTCAGTTAGGAAGCTTCTTTGCTTGAGGCTCTTTGCACATATGGCCCAAACCTATATTACCGGACATCCCCCACACTCATTGTTTGCCTCAAAGATTATCACATGCTGAGCCCCCTCCCAAGCCTTGAGTGCAGTGACGGCCCGCGTGCGCGTCCAGGCCAGTTAACGATTGCCTTCCTCGTATGGCCTTGGCTCCACGCTTTATTGCCAGAGGCACACTTGTTTGACTTTTTACCTTTGCTATTTTCCCTTAAGCGAGCCATGGGGCCAGAGGCGCCCTAAATCTGAATGGGACTGGGTGTTATCTAGTCGGTGACAAACCCTCCCCAGCTAGTGGTATTCAAATTATCATTGACAATGCGCATACTCAAGGATCGATCTTATTTGCCCATGCATTGCACCCTTTTCCTAACACCTCATTGTGAGGCGTCCCTTCCAATAAGACTAAGTATTCGGTTCACTTGTTTGCTTCAGTTCCCGTCTTCCTATCTGCGAGGATGCTTGGAAATCTCTTTGTTGAACTTCATTCTAACCATAGGCGGGTTAAAGCACCTTCTTGTCTGTCGAATAGGATCAACTGTATTGAGCTTCAAGAAGCTTACATGGAATGTCGGGTGGAAAGCTTGACCTCCTGGTAGCTTGACTTGTGAATTCCCACTGCGTTCCCAATGCGCTTCCTGACTTCAAGATTACATCATGCTTGAATCGAACCTCTACGGCCATTTGCTATGATCTTAACTGATTTGAGGAGTTAGCTTGATAGAACCATCTCCCACTTACTCAGAATTTAAGGTCTCACACGCCTTTGTCGCATATACTTCTTCATCGTCACTGCCTTCTCTATTTTGTCTCTGGCTTCCTCAAACAAATCTTTAGCACGAGACTTTGCAAACTTATGCGCATTTGCCCAGGCTCACGCTACGTCGGGTTCTTGTATGTAACCCCGGCACGTCGGGCGTGCGTGGTTGGAACCAGTTACTACCTCGGGGCTCATACATTGGTACGAACTTCATTACGGGTTGTGGGAACGACTACGCGGGGCTCCCGAGTTCAACCAATTTTTGAGAGGTACATCGCAGTGGTGCAAAATTTACTCTTCAGCATCGAGTTCACTATTTCTGTCGACCATTAGTTTGAAAATTGAGTTGCGATTAGAGGGCTTTTACGTGTACCCCACATCTTGAGCATTTCACGACCGAAACACTTTTATGTGAATTATCTCAATTTAACGACTATACAATCTCGGGCATCCCGAAATGTTTAACGACATTCTTGAAGAGAGATGCGTTGCTTCTTGACTGACACTCATTCGAAATTTGGGATGTGGACAACGTACTTGGAAAACCTGTCTACCACCACAGAAAAGCTGTCAGGAAGCCTCACTGGAAACCCACCGATGAAGTCCATCGTTTTATAGCCATATGGCTACTCGGAATAGACGAGGCTGTAACTATCCAGCTTCATGCTTAGCTTGGTCTTTTCAACTTAACAAACACTTATGACATGTCTTGACATATGCTTGCAAAAAAGTCTTCTTTCTCATAGGCGCGCGTACCTTTGCTCCGTATATTCCCAACCAGCCTCTCAAAATGCTCTTTGGATGCC